>ATSW01003206.1:0-10817 GCA_000444245.1 Botryllus schlosseri | reverse complement strand
GTGTAAGTTACTCTGGAACACTATTTAGTAGGGATGGAGTGAACCTATGAAAGGTTCAGGTTCGTGTGAGCGCGAACCTTTTTGAAAGGTTCTGGGTGAACGCGAACGTGAACCTCATGACGTCACGTGACGTCATTTTGCTAATTCCAGCCTTACATCTCAGAGAAGTGATAGCCTATATTAATGTACAGTACAGTACAGTAAACGACACCTGGCGACGACTTGGGCTACATAATGCCACAATGCTGAAGTACATATTGACATTTTAAACGTCGCCAAATGTATGGACTGGGCCAATCAAATGATATAATAATCCCACAAAATCACTTTCTTCCGTCGCTTTGCCGACAATTTCGACGAAGACTACAAGGGAATAAAAGCTAACGGCCTAAGCCAGAACGGGCAATGTAGTCGGCGTCTGAGAATTGCTCTATTTATATTGAGCGAAGTGTAAAGCGGGTTTCCATACTCGCTACCGATATTACCCCATTAACAAGTTATACGCAATACCGCAATCGCATGGATAAAGGTTCTTATAATACAATAAACATATGAAGTACAGATTGACCCCTACACCTGCCAGATTCTTTACATGAGACAACGATATCAATTTCATTGATTGGCTGAATAACCATCATTCGCTGACTACATACATGTAGTGTATTTCGCTCTTGGTGTTGTGTGATAGCGGGTGAAGCTCACATCAGAGAGTCACTAAATATTCACAAACCGAAAGCTGGATATTTCGAGCAAACTTTTGTAACAAAACATGTAATTTTTTTAAGATTGTCAAGGGGCATGGTCGTTTAGTGTTGATTTTTTTTATGCTGCCAGCGCTATGTATAGAGTGGCCTGCAGTTAAATGCAATAAATTTCAACCAAAGATGTTATAATGAAGTGAAAATTGTATTATATGAAAAAGGTTCACAGTCCAGAACCTACCAGGGCTCGTTTGCGAACGTGAACCTCTAAATTTCCGAGGCTCACACACAGAACGCGAACGTGAACCTCTCGTTCACACCATCCCTACTAAGTACTATTTAGCTTTTGCTAGGAGAGATGTAGTACCGATGGATCAAAAATTGCAAAATGATCTCTGGCCCTCAAATATTCAGCCGAGAATAGCAGATCTTTTGCTGGCTCAACACTTTGATCCAAGCTCTACCTATCGCGGACATTTACATGAATATCCGCCTTTTCAAAAAATATTTATGAACACGACCATGAGACCTATGAGATATACGCTCAAAAACTCGAATTTTTCATTTTGTTATGGCTGGTTTGTTAGTGTGAAAGGTGATATAGAGAAATGTATACGTCGATCTAAATTTATTTTACAACCCCCAAAACATAAATCATCTGTCACAGACCCCCTAAGTTTTTTGCACGTGAGGAAAGATTCTGCCAGCATGCAATTGTAAACAAATTCGCGTACTGTAATCATGGGATTATCACAGAGAATTTTTCGAGTATTTTCGGTCCCACTGTCTCATCGGAACCACATCTCCCCTATACGGGTCGAAATTAATGGAAACTATCACACCATATCATAAGCTCGGCAACCGTAGTTAATAGCTCAGGCAGGACTTTAAGAGGTTGTGTACACTCCTACAGGTGGCGACTGTGTACTAAGGCCTTGCGGCCCCTCGTCGTCATCCTGGTCCGTACCGGATTTTCGCTGGTCTGACAAATATATGATTGATTGTTGTTGTTTGTGATATTCATGGCGTTTGTCGACTACTATGGTCATTTACAACAGGTCAATTTTCTTTATTTATATATCGTAACTGCCGACTTGTAGCACGGCCCATCTCTAGGCTTTAATAAGTCACCATAGTTACACGGGTGAGATGGCGAGACGGAGCCTATAAAATAAACTTCAAACCCTTTTAGATTGGAATTCTGGAGTCGACCTCGGTCGGACTTGAGAATTTCTACTTAAGTGTTGGAGCTATATCTAAGAGGTTATAGGTCGTGAATGAAATGTTACGATTGTGACAGGATTTGATGAGAAGGCGAGCACAACCAGTACCAGGTCTCAAGTGGGTAGGGATGCGGTAGGGAGGGTATATGCGGCATAAATCTTCAGTGAAATCATGATGCGCATCACACTGCAGTGATCATTGATCCACTATGGCAATTCCACCCACATTTGAAGCAATCAGACAATCTCTCTCATTTACAATCCATCACGCATCACGTAAAGACATAATGCGACCTTTTGCAGGCTATAGATTAGACTGCATTCACGCGCAAAAAGTACCTATTTTCGTTTCGGTTCCTTCGCATCTCCTCCGCTTCAGCACAACGCCCGGAGGCTCGTTCGGTCCCCGGTTGCAGGTGACAGAGCATCCGGTACTTTTCCACTGCGTCCACATGGGACACAGATCTGTGTTGCATGAGCTTTCGTCAAACATAGAACCCGGATCGGCGCGATCACATTCCTTCGGATCCAATTCCTCTCCGCTGGCTCTGCATTGTGAGTTGTGACATGAATTATTTCTGATTAGCACGTGTTCACTCGCAGTAAATAGTATAAAACAACAAATTGGAAGAAGTAGAAACAGGTCCTTTTACGACGCGTATAGGGTCATCAAAGTTTAAAAATGGATATTAGGCTATCTGCTTCTGTACGACTATATGTAAATTAATACGGGTAGTTCATGCTAGATTAAATACTTTCGTAGATTATACAGACCAGTAACAAGAAGGGAACGGCATAGGTTGTATACCCGGGTCACATGTTGTTGCCGCTAGAATATTTCAACATTAATATCTAAGACCTATATCTAGACTGCTGCTCGCCATATCAAGCGAACAAGCGATGCCTAGAAGTGGGTCGTGCTACAAGACGTTTCATTGTCCTGAAAGTTTATTTTCTCCTCTCCAATATTTTTCTGTTTTGTAATTTCGCCATGTAAATGATGTATTCGGCAAATTCTATTTCGTACCCAATTCCCCAAATAATACCGATAATGTGCACTGTGACCAGGGTAGTCTAAGTAGCCATCGTTAGTACTCGGTTAGATGTAGAAGTAGAAGGCAAAACCTACTTGAGTACTTCCAAAAAGTAGTCGAAATGACTTTCTGACCACCTCTAATTGTGACATACCGAACTGAAAGCACTCGAAATCATTCACAACAAGTCGAGGACTTACATATCCTTACACACCCTCGATCGAATTCGCAAACCGGGTGAGCAGGTCGACGAACACACGGACCAAGCCTCCCAATTTTCCCACTGAGCCAATACTTCCACTCTCGGCGTCTCCGTTGTCGTGGTAGACCGAGTGGTCACTATAGGCGCAGCTGTAGTGGTGGTGGTGGTGGTTGTTTCGGGAGTCGTTGAAGTGGTGGTGATGGCTTCTGCTGTGCTAGAGGATGCGATGCAGGGGTCGGTGTTGCATTGAGCGGCGTCGATGGCATCGTTACCACAAAACGATGCGGACGTCGCTTCGGTTCCATTTCTGTGAAATAATTTCTGAAATACTATGTCCGATAACCAGTCAGCAAACATGCTTCGGTGTCAGCATTCCTCGGCGATGACCGTACTAAATTTCTTGACCCTGAATATTCAGACGTTAGTTCTCGGAGACTGAATTTCCACATTAAAGGTAAACGGATTCTGCAATTTCCTGAATCGGAATCCATTCCATCAAAAGAGTCTCGTTAAAATCCCACTCACGATCACTTGAGGCATCTTGTAAATGGTGATTCAGTCCGATTATGCCAAAAATCAATAATCGTGGAACGATCCCATGATTAATTGATCATATTCGGCAAAGATGTCGACCACAGTTTTGGTATAACTATGCTCAGCGCAATTGAACATCTGACGACAGTGTCCGACCGCGAATATATATAAACCGTCATTCGATTTCCATACAAGCATTCACATTTTGAATTCCCATGTTAATCAGGGGCCGAGGGGCGGCCAACCTTTTAGGCCAAAGGGCCACATGTGGTTGACGAATGATTGCGCGTACCGTGACTCGACGAAAGTGATGATTAAAAAATCTCAACAGTAAGCTTTTTTGCGGCGACCGTGAACTGGACGAAAGTGCTGACCTTTTTTTAGTAGCCGGCACGTCATGCCATGGAAATTTCTGGGAATGAAAGCTCACCATAAATAGGCTTTCATATTTTGGAAATCTAAAAAGAGGACACTTTTTCAGAAATTTGAGACTTGCAAAACCGGAGAAGAATTCTCAAAAATCGCTGAATTTTCCCCACTTTGGTCAACTTTCCGCTACCGTTTTTCTCTCCACATTGCTAGGGGGTTGACTAAAAAAAAAGGTCAACTTTTCGCTCAGAGCTCAAGTCACCGTTTTTCACTCCGAAATACCCGCCGGAGCGTCACTTCTGTGCTAATTTACGGCATATCAGTCGCGTTTTGCTCTAAATGTGACCTAAATTTTCAAAAAAGAGGACAAAATCTCAAAAAAGAGGACAAAAGGGCGTCTTCCGAGGACACTTTCAAAAAAGTCAAAAAAGAGGACAAATCCTCTTAAAAGAGGACGTATGGTAACCCTAACCATAAATTAACTAAGAGAAGAATTTGATAACATAATAAGATAACTCATTTCGAAAATATGCGTGCGGGTCACTCAAAACCGTCTCGCGGGTTGGCCACCCCTGATCTGAATGATTGTTAGGTAGGCCTATCACTAAATACGCAATGCATGTCCATTGACCAATATTCGTCGTCCATTGTTGCGAAATTTCTCATCCATCAATTCTCGACGGCATTCAGTTATATATTATTATTATTCTTTATTCACAGTAAGAAACTGGTCAATACACACATAATCCAGGGAGCAACCTGCACCCAAAGGAAAATGGCGAGATTGGAGTAAATTTTTTAAAATTTCAGTAATGCAGTCAAATTGTTATTCCTATATTATTATTAATATTGACATTTTTACAGTGGTGCTTCTCGCCTTTTCCAGGCTATGTGCAACACGACACTAATTTTTGTAATGTTCATATTTCTTTGTCTGTGGTAATCTTGGGGACGAATTCTTCAACCTTTCTCTCAGTCAATCAGCAATTCATCATGCTCTCTCGCACCCATACGTCCCCGTCATGGTCTTTGCTGCAGACTTGTAGCACGGCTCACTTTCAATCTGGGCTTTTCAATGCACTGCAACTGCAGTGAGGTCGGCGATGAGGAGCCCAGAAAAACCTCCGACACATAGAAGTCGGTCCGAACCGGGATTCGAACCACTGCCATTGGTATCGCGACGCTGGTGCTTAACCAACTGCGCCACTCGCTTCCCCAGCTCAGTTATACATGAACCTTATAAAAATCTCCTATGTTTATGTGTATTTGTGTAACCTACATTTACTTACTGAACATCCCAATCAATGTACAGAAATATCTTGATCACACTTTTGTATATGCGACACTAAAATTCTCATCGTGAACTGACATACAATCAATGTGATTTGTGTCGCGACAATGCTCAATGTACAAATGTCGTAGATCTAGGGTAATTCTCCATACTGATGCCTCGATATGCCTTTCTTGCGCCTACAATTATACATACACTCACCCGAACGTGCAAATCCTAGCCCGCACACGAAAACCACCTCCACAGTCCTTAGAGCACGTCGTCCAAGCCGCCCAAGGTTGCCAGGAGGGTGTTAGGTTGTTAACGGCATTACTATCACCAGGATCAGTCGATATTGGAGTGATAGTGACTCCGGACACAGCAGTAGCCCCAAAAGCCGGCGTGGTCGTTTTGAATTCGTCCAAATCCACCGTCGTCGCTACCGATGATGCGGAAGTTACCTCGCTACCGCCTCTACCGCTCCCTCGTACTGTCGATGTAGAAGTTCGCGATACCGGAGTATTCGTAACCGTAGGATTCGGTGATAAATTCGCCGAGGAAGTGAGTTGCGAACCGCCTGCTGTAGGCCTACGCGACTGCGGTGTCCAGCTGATCGAAAATATAGAACCTTCCGTGCTAGAGGGTGTTTGAAACGGTGCCGCGGTAGGGTTTGGTATCGACACAGTGAATATCCAGGTAGGGCCTGTCGTGGTTACCGTTTGCCTTTCGCGAGGGGGACGGACAGTCGTTCTAAAATTAGCCTTGTCTGTGACCGGGCAAGGTGATAGCACACACGGTTCGCGGCGACGGCTACAACTTCTGATTATAGTAGCGTCCGCGCCTCTTTTAAGCGAGTCTTTGCACTCTCTAGTTGCGAGGCGAGTGGCGAAAGAGCCGCAAGTCACTGGGCAGCCCGTCGGAGAGATCCACCTCGTCCATGACGAGCAAAGATTTACGTTACATGGCTCGGTTTCGAAGGAAGACACGCCGTTGACTATACGGCATCGGTCGACAGCGACTGTAGTCCCGCCCAGCTTGCATTGACGAGTTCTGGCGCGTCTCCCTGGTCCGCACGCGTTGCTGCAAATTTGCCACGGCTCCCATTGAGACCACGCTGCAAAAGGTGGGCGGAAGACCGGGCGAACGGGGGCGGGACACGGGGAAAAAGTGCACTGGGCTGTGACTGAGTGACAGCTGCTTGGCCCAAGACTGCCAAATCCCAGACATCTCCTAAATGGAAATAGACGGCGTTAAATGTGTGGCGTTGCACTCGTTTATCAAAATAGAGGAATGAGTTGCTTACACGTAGGCTAGTTATGTTTAAACAACACGAGCATTATATTTATATTAGAGGTATCATTTTGTTCAGTCCGTTTCGCTGATAGTTTATGCCTACGAGAGTTATTGCTGTGAAGTAGAGTATACTTGTTTGGAATTATACCAAAGTGAAAGCGTAGCATTGCTTTGGCGTTCTAAATCATGACTTCGGCCGTGCCAGTGACGAAGATGGATTATAATTATGGCGGTCGATCTTTGCATGTCATGCAATGGAAAAACAATACAAAGAGCTTTCGAGAATGACGCGGCATAGGACAGTGACATGAATTTGGACAGTTTCAATATTTAACACTATCGGGCCTTGTTTTTATGGTAACTGTAACGGTTACTGCCTGATTTTTGCTCAGGACTCGAACCCTATACCAAAAAGTGTGGCATCAAGTATAAATCTTTAAAAGCTGATGGAACTGTGATACAAACACACTTCAATCAATCTGTAACTGACTTTGAGAACTTCTGATTCCTTCGCCAAAGCCTGGATATACATTATTGTTCTCTTCACTTCTACTTCTTTTGTGTGTAAGGATTGCGAACCAAGTAATTGGGATTCAAATTGGCCGGTCTAGGGAACTTCAAACTATTGCCAGGACCAGACCAGCGTATTAGTATTACGTATACGTAATACGGTCACCATACGTAATAGTTTTACGATATTTTGTATCCGGAATGGAGGGCACTTTTTATAAATCCTAAAAGTCAGATTACCGGAAAAACTGCTGGTTTCAAAATTAGTAGTAAAAATCTTGTGATGACTGAAAAAGTCATTTTTCCGGCTCGACTCCCGAATTACCCACTGATGTGGTATACGTGTTGACTAAAACAAAAAGGCAATTTTCCAGTCTTGTAATTCCGAATGACCCGCTCGAACGTCCGCATTACAGATTTCACGTCATTTATAGCGCAGCGTCTTTTAGTTCAGCCTGTCAAAGCTATACGGATTTCAAAAAAGTAAGACATTTCGGCGACCTTGGAGGACATTTCCGATTTCCTGAAAAAGGATGACATATGTAACCCTATTATGGAAATTTCTCGTTAATGTTTCTATGGTCAGTTAATAAAAAACATACGGGAAATGATATTTACGGGAATGGCGTTTTCAAATTTACTGGTCTCCGCAACGAAATATACTGCTGCGAGGACCAGTCCAGTAATTTGGCGGATTTTTTTTAACAGTGTGGTCTTCATTGATGGTAAAGTAGCATCCTTCATGATAAATGGCTTTTGCGTAGCCTATATACTGCATGCATGATGTCACCGAAAAGCGTCTGCCTAAATGTTCGTCTTTCGGAACTTGAAAGTAATAAATAATTCATGCATGACTGGCCATTAGGAGTTTTTGGCAACATCTTACAGCCGCATGTTGAACAGAAGACACCAATGAGGCAACAATATTTTCTGACACATATATAGGCCTACCTGGTGGAGGTGTAAGTTCCTGATCCGCAAGTTACGGAGCATTGTGAATTCGTCCATAACGCCCACTGGGAGCAAAGTTCCACGTTGCATATGCTAGTTTCCGTCAGATCAATTCCTCGCAGATTGCACGCCGAAATATCTGATAAACGGAGGATTTTTTTTGCCGAAGTATGTATTTTACCTGTATCCGAACTACGTAGGAACTCACCAGGAAGGAAACACGATCTCGTTCTTGTCATAGTTCCGGTAGAGCACAGCGATGAGCAACCCGACCATTGTCCCCACTCTGTCGTGACTGGCTGTTGTTCGCCTCCCAATGATATAGCTGCAGAGCGTGTTGGACGAAATGCAAATTTTTATTTACTCTAAATTCGAATTAAGTTACGACCGTCGCATTTTTGTCAGTCACGCGATTAGAATCCAAAGGTGTTCACTGAACACTGTTCAGTAAGGACGGCCAAATAGTAGTATCAACGTTAGTTTTTCCTATTTTAGACTACCTATAGGAAGTGCACTCCAGAGTTTTTAGACTATACTGCTAGTTCTACAGTATATCTTATCAAAACTACATACTTTTTACAATTTGGATCTTGAGACTAAGACAGCAGCTTAGGATATACGTCTCCACCACTTCACTATCGCCTTACTACCGCAAGCATCGAATTTTGCGAGTTGACGAACTATATCGCTTCGAAGTATCAAAAGTTATACACAAATATTTCTCCAATAGGTTGCCTCATGTGTTTGATGACTTTTTCGTACCTGCTAAAAATGTCCACTCCCAATACACGAGATCCTCATCTAAGGGAAATATCTACTTGCCCCCACCCAATAATAATAAACCCAATAGCAAATCTGATTGAATAGCAACCTAGCTAAGAGATCTATCGACCACTCACGACCTATCATCTGGAATGCATTACCACAAGATATCCGCGAATTGCCTTACAATAGATTCAAAAAAGACCTACTTAATCACCTCATGTTGTTATACTAACACTGTTGCCCCTCCTCGCCCAGACATTGCTTCATTGATCATTTGCTACCATCGTTTACTTTTTCTTTAATTTCCCTTTTAACCCAACATTTTTACAGCCAGACTGTATAGAGCAGTGGTTCTCAACCTGGGGGCACGCCCCCCTTGGGGGCGTGAAAGCATCTGAAGGGGGGCGCGAAGAAGCGGTCAACTGAACAATATTTTCGCGCTCATCGCGATTTACCTCCAATTCACGCGTGTTTCTCTATATATAGACCGATTTTCATATTTTTGAATTCTCTCATCAACATTGATAACCGTCGATGTCATCAAACAATCTGTTGGGGTTGCTAGCATCCCGGTTGGATTTTGTGATATGACGATAAGGGGGGCGCGAAAATTTCCACTATCATAAAGGGGGGCGTGTCTAAAAAAAGGTTGAGAACCATTGGTATAGAGTCAAGTGTACCTTTGATGCTGGTGTGATCAGACTAGTTGACCTTCACGGTCATATCGATCATTCCTATCTGATACCAAATACTGTGCATGCATATTTTCTGTACCACCATCATTGCCGTCTGTTTTTTATGTATTTTGATTGGATGAAAATGAAGACTCTATCTCTCTCTCTCACTTCTATGAGAGACATTGTCATAAGAGCCGCTTGAGATATAGCTCCTTGTATCAGGGTAACTGAATCTATTTCTAAATATTCTACCTGTACGTACGTACATACTACAGAGTGTCAATAGTCATTTTGCGTTGGTCGCGAGATACATCTTGCAACTTTGAAAACAGCCACCTCTGATCGCAAAATTTACTTTTTAATACTCGAGTACTTTTGAAATCTTTCACTTGCTACCTCCAATTGAAGTACATGTCTTGAAAATTTCTACGTTTGTAATTGTGCAGAAATTTATGGCGTTACTTCTGTTTCTACTTGAGTAGCTACGCTGACTACTCACCTATGCGCATAATGAATAGAGACTACATTACTTTGCATTAAGATGCACTTACACAATTTCTAAATTTTCAGATTTGACATAACAGTCACTCATCACAACCTATAATCACCTCGGAAACAGTAAGGAGACATCTGCGGATTATAACAGCATCCATTTCGCACACAGTTCTGCCTGTCCGCCCCATATATGCATGACTGAAGGGGCGTGGCAGCGACGCAAGTGTCCGGAACGCCTCCTATCGGAGCAGAGGGTGGATTTTGATTTTGACATTGGCTCACTATGTATGGAAAAAAGGTAATGAAATGATGGATGGAATTCCGACTCCGGAAGCGGCATTATATACTCACAGTCTTTGCTGTAGCATCGAGGACCAATGGATAATATCGAAGGGTTGTAGCAGCACCCAGCTCTTTCGCATGCGACTTGGCCCCTTGCGAATGGCGACGCCCTGCAAAATTGTCGATTCCACACATTCGTCTGACAACCACATCCTGGAATATTATATTGAGATGTTAAGCGACTTTCGGCTCATCTTGTAAGTGTGTGCGGCACCACATTTTTACACTTTCGAAATTTGTAACGCAAAAACTCCTATAACAGGCCGAGGCATCATAAAATATTCCCTTACAGGTTTGTCACATTAACATGGGGTGGGGTGGGTACCGTACACAGGGGTCAATCATCAAATCTCTGCAAACGTTAGAGGTGGTCCCCATTACTTCGTTTTCATGTATCTTATTCATTATGCGATTAGCTGAAAATAATCTTTACAGATAGGCGTACTTTGAT
>ATSW01003205.1:0-10939 GCA_000444245.1 Botryllus schlosseri | reverse complement strand
ATTATATACAGTATATAATATATTTATTCTTTTACATCGTTATTATTATTAAAGTTTGGACTGCCGGTCGGAGGATGAATATCGTCGATGTACTATAGTTCATTTATAGACTTACTATTATTACCAGTATTCATATTTCCATGGTAATGAGTTTCTAAAATCGAAGAGCTTCAGGATGTCATCGAGAAGGCTATTTGTTGCAATTTACATCACTATAAGATATATTGACTCATCATCAGGTAAGGCGTTGAGTTCGACGATAAATGCTGTTTCAATGATCGAATAATTGTCTCAACACGTCGTTATGAACGTTTTATAATTCGTATTTTATGTTGCAATATTGCCATATCATATATAGGACTATATATGGACTGTGAATAACACTTAAATAACCATGGCAATCGTTCCCCGCTGTCGGCATATTTCCACTCTGCCATTCTTTGCATATCACAGTAAACTCGATTACGAATACAATAACTTTCACGATCGTTTAAAATCCAAACTTTCGATCCCTCAACCAATACGCATAAAATCACGGGATGAAATGCTCTATATGTCCACGCACTAAAGTGTAGGGACTGGTGTAAACCTTTTAATTTCGCAGAGACATTGCCTCACTACAGCTCACTTTGAAAAGCTATAAATGTGTCGTCAGTGGATCCGTAGTAGGGGAAGTGACGTGTGGTCGCCGGTCGGGGAAGGCAAGTGAGGCATTTTCTCACCTGTCGCCAGGATAGGTAAACGAAAATTGTGACACCTTCAATGATTATAACACCAATATTTATGTGTATTTACCATCGATGTTCCTGAAGGACTACTTTTGAAACATTTTAACATACAAATTCACAGAATTTGCATATTTATTGTTCAAAAGTATAACGCGAAAGGAATAGTGAGGCTCAGGTGTGGCAATGACCGACCAAGCCTCACCTGTGATAGCGCAATCAATCACGGACAGATCAGAATTCGTAATAACTGGTATTAATAGAACGTTGTTGTCGCAGTGATACCGAAAATCTAAACATGAACAAAACACCAAATCACCAGAGTCTCTACAAAATCGGAATGTGAAACTCCGCAATGTTACGTACAATGACAGCGCAGCTAGAGAGACACTGATCAGTTGAAGCACAGATGGATTTGTCCCATCTGCTGTTAGCTAACAATCCGACAATGCGGTATCGCAAACTGATGGTGTAGTCATATGAATCGTTTAAAAGCGACGGCCAACATGCCCTGCAGAGCAAACACGTTCCCTTGTTGATATATCTGTTACGTATTTGCCATTCATAGGCTACCTATACCTTCAATTGTGGATATGTAGATTGTGTAGCACCTTCCTGCGTAGCCTGTTTGTGAAGAGTGGTGATGTGATAAGAAACGAGTCAACCATCCGGCCCGCTAGACGATTTCATCCGGCCAGCGAAGCAATTCAGGATAGATTGAAAGTTCTTGTACTATCCAGCAAATTTCTAGGAAATTTTGCAATTTTTATTGTGAAATAGGCTACTTCCATCAAGTAATCCCTGAAGACAGGAAATTTCGTACACGTACGTAGGCCACATTACAACCATCCGACAGTGGTGTTGTAGTTTCACTCTATACTCACCGTTTGGTGACATTGACGAGAAGGTATAAAAATTGCACACTGAATTCCGGGTTTTACCGAGAAATTCACATACAATTAGTTATCCCCAAAAGCGACAGCTCAGGTGCCGAACCGTTGCAGGTTCCATGGATAATATAATAGTTCCTCAAAGATATAATTCAAATATTCTTGGTGGCGAGGCTGTATCCCTTTTGACTAATAAATGTGCCGGCCTCCTTAAAACCCTTATCGCGATTTAATAATACTGAACGAAATTCGGTTAATTTGTTGTGTTCCTCACAACTCATACGCAGGGTAACGCCATATTACGACTAAGACATACGAAGCATAGAACGATACCTACTTCTATCGCCGTTAGTGCAACTTTTTGCGGTTTTTAACTGTATTAAACCGGCCATTCACAGTCATTTTGTCAATTCCGTTGTTTGCGAGTACCGGCGTTGCTAGAAAGGACCCTCCATTGACACCCAATATAATATATTGCTTGATAATAAAGTATTCAAGTGAAAGACAAGTTCACCGATACGTGCGTGTTTTAGGTAGATGGTTCCTCTATATGTGCACTTTGTGCAGTTAGGTACACACTCCTGCGCAACTTCGGTCACAACTCAGTCATAAAAAACGAAAAGTTGCCTATGAGTGCTTCGCTTTTATCGACTAAAAAGTATTTCTGTTTTGGTATCGGAGTTATACTGATACATAATGAATCTGTTGCTGCAGTTTTAAAAATCACCATATATTGAAATCCGAAGAAGAGGACACCGTTCAAAAATTCTAATATCTCCAGTAACGGAAATAAAACTGGTGATTTTCGACCAATAATACTGTGTTGACTAAAAATGTAATCTTTTCGACTCGACTCCGGAATTACCCACATTCACCCCTTTTTATCGGTGTTGATTAAAAAAAAAGGTCATTCCCATCTGCTGAAGTAGGTAACGTGACTATGATTCGGTCGGCATTGTGCGTATTGTATAAGTACGGCTGCTGTCTACAAATTCAAATCTCCGCCCGAATCTAAGATTTTAATTTGTTGTAAACATATGTTATGTTTACTGTTCATGTCATTGGTCACTATATAATCAAATAAATGATTAGGTTTCGCTTATCCCAATTTTACTATAGTGTGGCTCGCGAACGGATTCGTATGTTGAATTCGGCCCGGCTCTAAACTAAATGGTCAGTGCCTCACCAACCACGAACCTCACCACACCTCACTGAGTAGAGGAGAGGTTATGCGACATTGTCACACCATTTCCTTTCCTGGTATCCTACAAATTTGTCAGCCAAGCCAGATCCTTCCTAAGAACCCATGGGGATACCAAGAACTTATCTGAACACCAGACTCAATGTTGTTATCAATACGAATAATGTAAGCTAGCGATGGTGTGAACCTCTGAAAGGTTCAGGTTCGTGTGAACGCGAACTTTTTGAAAGGTTCTGTGTGAACGTGAACCTCATGACGTGACGTCACGTCATATTGCTAATTCCAACCCGACATTTCAGTGAAGTGATAGCCTATATTAATGTACGTACACGATATACCGAGCGACGACTCGCGCCACAAAATGCCACAATGCTGAAGCAAGCCTACATATTGACGTTTTTAACGTCGCCAAATGTATCAACTGGGGCAATCAAATGATATAATATTCCCATAAAATCAATATCTTTCGTCGCTTTGCCAACAATTTCGACGAGGACTTGCTAGGGAATATAAGCTTACGGCTTAACGGTCTAGGCCAGACCGGACAATGTATTCGGCGTCTGGGTATTACTACGTTGATATTGAGCAGAGTGTAAAACGGGTTTTTATACACTTGCTACCGATATTACGCCATCAACAAGTTATACAGCAGCAGCTAACACCCCAATCGCACGGATTTGGTTTTTATGATACAATAAACATAAAAAATCAAGATCGACCCCGTACGCCTGCTCGATATTTTTTATATCAGCCAACGTTATCAATTTCATTGATAGGTTTAATAAGCATCATTCGCTGACTACCTACATGTTGTGTATTTCGCCCTTGATGTCGTGTGATTGCGGGTCAAGCTCACAGCAGAGAGTCACTAAATAGTCACAAACGGAAAGCTGGATATTTCGAGCAAACTTCTGTAACAAAGCAAGTAAACTTTTTGAGATGGTCAAGGAGTTGATTTTTTTATGCTGCCAGCGCCATGCATGGAGTGGCCCGAACTTCAAATGCAATAAATTTCATACAAAGATGTTATAATGAAGTGAAAATTGTAATATATATAAATAAATAATATAAATAAATAATATATATGAAAAAGGTTCACCGTGCAGAACCTACGAAGGTTCGTTTGTGAACATGAACCTCATGTTTACACCATCCCTATAAATTACACATCTCAGCGGAAAATGAGTTTCCAGGTGACAAGATTTGAACCAATCAACAACATCAACATACACCAACAAAGAAGATCTGTACACGTGGTTATGAATTGCCCAAAATGAGAACATGAAGACTAAATTAAGATAATATTAGAAACATTTCACGGCACACATGTGGAAGTAAAGAATTGAATTTTATTTTCACAGGAGCTGCTATTTGTACCACCCCTCCGACACTTCCGAACGGAGCACTTGATGAAAATTGCAACGTGGTCTCCTTCGGAGCCGCATGTAGCATAACTTGTGTTTATGGCTACTATGTAAATGGCTCCGGAAATGCCATTTGCATCAAAATTGCTTCTGCAGAGGAAACTAACGAAGTGCGAGGATCGTGGAATACTGCAGGAACGACATGTACCGGTACTAAAACACAGTGATTATTATTTAATAGTTGTAGGTAATTTTAATTTTACTTTCATCAGCTGTAAAATGCAACACGGACCCAACGATTCCGAACGGGGCCCTTGATAGCAGCTGTAGTGACGGCTATTTTGGGGATACATGCAACATAACGTGTGTACATGGATACTATGTAGATGGAAGAGGTTCGGCAATTTGCGACGATGATAGTCTGACAGATGATACTAACGAAGAGGGATCATGGAATACATCGGGAACATCGTGTACAGGTCTAACTTCCATCCAATATTTATAAATTTCAGCGAATGTGAAATTTTTTTCTTTTGATCAGCCGTTATATGCTTCACCGACCCAACAACTCCGAATGGGGTTCTTAATAGTAGTTGTAAAATGAAAGCTCTTTGGGTGATACATGCAACATAATATGTGCATATGGTTACTATGTAGTTGGTAATGGGTCAGCAATCTCCGACGATAGAGGTAAATCGCGCGGAGCGCAAAAACTTTTTCAGATTACTGCAGCTTCCCGCCCCCTTCAGATGCTTTCACGCCACACCAAGGGGGCGCCCCGCTCCCTCGAGTAATTTCTGCGGTAACTGCGATTCCAATATAGGAGAGAACATTTGATCCCGGGCGATATTATTTTAAGTCAGTATTGATCTCTTCGCATTAGCCTTATATAGCATACCTCGCACGATGTCGAGTTCGAGATCTACCCAGTTCCCTTCAAACAGATATCCACCCGGTTCCCTACAAACAGATCTTTAACGTGACTGCGAATAACTGCTTGCGTCCTACCGAATCGCTTCAATCGCCGGCTCATAATTAGTCGCATTACAGAAAGGTGTTTAGAACTCCAGACGCCAAACCCTTCATACAGGACTGTAACGGCCGCACACCAAATCCCCCAATTGGGGGGGGGGGCGAGCTCGAATGGGACCCAAAATTATGTCGTGAATTAACATAAAATAAATAGTTTATTTAATTTACCCAACTTTTTCAAAATATTTTCTCGCAGTGCGCGAATTAATGGGTCAAATATCTTGATAATTTGGATACCCTACCCAAATACGCATGATAAAAAGTTAACAACCGCTGTTTTAGAGGTTCGCACCATCCCTAGCTCTCAGCACTTATATAAGTCATCCATCTACGACGATTGATATCTAAATATTTATGGGATCACGTCGCCGTTTCTATCAAGGTCAGTCAATACGAAGGCGATGCGATGCGAATTAGATTTGAATATCTCAGAAAAAATGTGCTGGTTATCGGAGCACTATTGTTGACATTGTTTATGAACATAATCGCTACCCGAATTACGGGTATTAGTTATCCTTGCTGTTGAATCTGTGCTTTCATTCCATTCATCGCAATACTGAAAAGTTTTAAGCCGAACGCAAATAAATGTGATATTATAATTGGTCTTATAGTTTCGTCTACTCTTCAAAGGTAGTGGTTTTAGTTCATTTATATTTGCTTGGACCCTTGACAAACATTTTACAGTGCTAGTAGTCATATCACAAGGTGAAAAATGTCTGTTTTTTGTTATCGAATTCAGTAATGGATGACTTCTTTCTGTGGGTTTGTAATCAAAACTCACAGGAAAATCCGTTTCAAAAGCTACAACTATTCGACAATATCCGAAAAGAGAATCCGTGATAATATCCGAATTGTATCCGACTGCCACAAAATTGTCCAATAGCCGGTCCGAATGTTAATGGCAGAGGTGGTCAAAGTAGTCAAGAAAGCTACTCAGGTAGAAGTAGAAGTAGCGACGAAAAAATTTACTCAAGTACGAGTAGAAGTACTTCTTCTATAAGCAACCTAAAACTACTTGAAGTAGAAGTAGAATTTACTGACTTCCAAAGTACTCAAGTAAGTAAGTAGTTGTGAAACCGATCCTAATTCGTTCACATGGATTGTAAAAAGGTGCAAATTGAGCTATGCGAAAGGTGACGAGCTTGATTCATATCGATGCATACCAGCAGGTATCCAATTTTCAATAACATAAGCATTCGTCCACATCATAGGATGAAAATGATAGTATTATTATGGAAATGCGATACATATCCTCTGTTTTTTCGAACAGCACGTTTTAGAAAATAGCATGGTATGGCGCCATCCCCCATAGTATAAGGTCCGTAGTTTAGTCGAAGAGCAATAGGAGTTGTATAGAATACGGTGTAAACACTTTACGCGCGATTATTAAACGTTAATAAAAATATGGGTGACCATAAAAATGCCATTATGTGTAGCTTTATTTTCGGAAATTAAAGGCATTACTACACTTGCTTTTATACTTCAACATGTATTTTATCCAGGCAAAAGAACTGATATTAATTATAACTCAGAGTATATGATACTGGTAATTGAAAATAAAACATAAATACTACTTCTAAAAGCGGAACACGTTTTTCATGCCTTCAGTCCAGAAAGTTTCAAAGGCGGTATGCTAAAACAGCACTAAAACTAACAAAAGAGTCAAGAGTCCACTTTTCCAGGTTAGGACGTGCCATGGACATGCTCGATATGACAAGTAAGTAATCGATTGCGAAACATCAGTTTCAAACGATATGATGAGCCATATATACTGTGATGAATTATTTCATATGGGCGAAGGGCGACAATGTGGTGTGAACGCAGGGATATATAGTTCTAGATATCCCTGTGTGAACGGAATCACGCCAACCCGCTACCTAAATTATATTCTTCGATACTTTCGTGAAATCATACTGGTAACGCCGTGTCCACTGCGCGCGAAGCGCGACGAAAATTCTGGGCTTTACTCAACTTTTATGAAAATTAAATGTTGATGTTACGTGAAAACAGCCCCGAAATTCCTCAGTCTATCTTCCTGATTAGAAGATTGAACTACTTCTACTTGACAAACTGAAAATAGCGAAAAGTAAGTAAGCAGACCACAAAATATTACGAAGTAGAAGTAGAAGTAGCGAAAATCAGATCTACTTGCGTAAGTACCAGAAGTAGAGGAAAACTACTTGACTACTTCGAAAAAGTAGAAGTACTTCGTTACTGACCACCTCTGGTTAATGACAGGGATAAACTATTTTGTATGATTTCCAGGTTTGGGTCCCTTGACCCACAATCATCGTACCTAGTTAATGACGAGCTACCGGCGAAAATTATGTCGGGAAAAGTTGTAGTTCGTCCCGACGTGGCCGAATTCACTGAAGACGAGGCTGTCTTCTTTGACGGTAGAAAGGAGAAAGTGGATTGTGTCATTTGTGCAACTGGATATAGCACCAGATTCCCATTCATCACCGACGACATTTTGCCTGGTAATGTCTTTTGGCACCAAGCTATATATACGTGTAAACGCTATATAGTGGATTCCGTTTTAGACGACCGGTTTCAATGGAAACTCTTTGAATGGATATTTCCTTTCGAATTCCGATTCCCAGAGACGCTTGCGGTTGTTGGCATGCTGCCACCATCTGGTGGATCGGATATACCTTCATTCGAATGCCAGGTACGCGCATGCACAACGTACATATCAGTGTTGAGATGACTCGAGTCATGACTTGACTCGAGTCAGACTCGAGTCAACTTCTTCGATCACTTGACTTGACTTGACTCGGCGCTTCAAAAATGTGGATTGACTCGTGACTCGGAGCAAAATTTACGAGTCAATTTCAAGTCATCAAGTAAACGGTGTCGACTAAATCAATGTATTTTGTGCAAGTTCGGATTATTCACGACACGCCGTTGTCACTTGTGAGAGCAACCAGTCATTCACTGATTGTACGTTTCACTGATCCTACATTGTTACATCACAAATACACTGGCCGAAATGATCACGGCTAAACGAAATGATCACAGCTTGCGTTGTCGTAGTAGCAGATTAATTTAATAGCAACATATCGCTGTTTATTGGACGGCTCTGTCCGTACATTGCAGGGCGCTCACCTTTACCAACCCTCTTGTACGATTTAAATCGAACAAATATATTTTATGCATTTATATTCTCACGGATGTGTATAGATGGCTAGTGTATTTTACGATATCAATTTCTTTCATCTTCTCGAGGCTTCGTATTCGATCCTCTATTTTGGCTGATAATAAGAGAATGTAGCATGTAGGTCAGAGTTGTCAAACTCAACTGACGTCGCGGGTCGAATTCAACTATTCAGATTACTCGCGGGCCGCACCAGTTAAATGATTCCAAAATATTACTAACTCTTAACTCAATATATGCACTTTTCGCATTCTCGGAAGTCGGAATTGGGTGTCAATGTCAGCGATTTTCTCCTGACGATGACTACAATCACAACTCCGCTGTCGGGTGGTTATAATGTGGCCTATGAACATACTCAAAATTTGCTATCTTGAAGGAATATTTATTAGTAGTATTTCTTGCTACAAATTCCAGTAATGTGTTGGATAAAATCACGCAATTTTCAACATATACTCAGAATTTCTTCGCGGGCCGAATGAAATGATTTGGCGGGTCGTATGTTTGACACCCCTGATGTAGCTATACAGTTACTGACGTATTTTATTAGCGGTTCTACATGTGCGTGAGCGATACAATGCATTTTGCATGTATATTTAACTTGATATTCGTTATTTGATTCAAGATAAATGACTAATTTATCTCTTTAACACAGCTAGTAAAATATAATGAATTTGAATGATCACTCATACTTCGAAAATTCAATTTGACTTGAATTGTGACTTGACTCGTGACTTGACTCGACTTGACTTGACTTGACTCGAGTCACCTTTAAAAAACAAGTGACGTGACTTGATTCGAGTCAAAATGTGCAATGACTCGAAATGACTCGTGACTCGAACGTAGTGACTTGATCCCAACACTGGTACATATCTGAACTGTTGTTAATATCTAGTTTAATCTACAAGATATGAACATTGCCAGCTGAATTGAGTCAATGAAACTCAAATGGAATTAATGCATGATTTTCGCATTTTTCGTAGACACGGTATGTTTCTCAAGTAATGTCTGGACTAACGAAGCTTCCTTCCGTTGCTTATATGAGGGAAAATCACAAGATGTTGTTTCGCGGACTTCCTGTTGGCAAGGATAGATCTCAAGTATTTCGAGTGGGTATATAGAATATGGGCTACGACAAATATCAATTTCTTATATTGTTGTGCTTTTGAATGGTGCCTGCTGTAATTCATTCTCCTTACACAGCTGTCTGTGGGATCTCCTATCACATAATATATAACAAATTTAACAATTTTTTTCAGACTATGCTTGGGTTCTCATATCAAGATCGACTCGCGAAGCGCGCTGGAAGTTTTCCATATTTCTTCACGATATTTTTCAGAAATCCAATGCTGGCATTCAAAGTGTTGTTTGGGCCATTCTTGTCTTATCAATATCGGTTAACTGGTAGACATCAGTGGAATGGAGCACCAGATCGCATTATTAATGCAATTTGAAATACTCTGCTTGCCATAAAAAAAGGTTGACGAGGGAAATATTCTTTTTTATGGCCCTTGTACATGTAGGATCGAATTTCATCATCATCATTGGTTTATTAGGAATTTTTATCAGTTTAAAACACTACAAAAATGCGATACAATAAAAAGATAGGAAGCGACTTGTCGAAGCGACTTGGACTAGAACAATGGAATCAGACACCCATCTTGGCCTATAGGCGATGTAAAGAAGAGGCATGCACAGCACACGGAGTGAAAAGTAAAAGAAGATAGAACTGAAAAAAGCAAAAGACAAAAATGGGCTGGCATGTCATGGAAGGCGAGATCGATAGGTCAGCTCGTGGTCCGATAATATTGAGGATGGACAAGTATTTAGTTAGTAGTAATTGCTTGTAGTTCGACTTGAATGTGAACATGCTCGTCGACTGTCGGATGACCGGCGGGATACTGTTCCACACGTCAGGTCCGGCATATGTGATGGAGCGATGATTTTTTATGTCGATCATATGATATTTGGACGACGTGGACGTGCCTGTGTTGTACTTGTGCTCTTTTGATTCCGAGGTAAAGAATTCATTGAAATATTCGGGGCAATGACCGCAGTGGAACTGATACATAAACTTTGCGATCTCTAGTTTCCGCATATCTTCTAGGTTTAGGACACCGAATTTCTTCAGCAGCGACTTGTTGGATGGACAACCAGGCCCATGTGGGGCTCTAGCTATAAGGAGTACGTTATGTTGTAGTTTTTGCAGTGGATTGAGTGCAGTTTTACTGGCAGCCCCCAACAGAGGATGACATATTGTAACTAGGGCTTTGGAGCTGCCGTAAATTTGCATTGCTCCAGCTCCGGCTGCGGAGCTTTCTTCTAACATACATTAGCTTCGGCTCCAGCTCCGGAGCCGCATTATTACCACTGCTCCGGTTCCAGCTTCGGCTCCGGCTCTGAAAACTATCGAAGGTGTCTGTCTATATCAGGGGTGGGCAACCCGCGGCTTGCGGGCCATATGTGACCCGCGAGAAGGTTTTGAGTAGCCCGCGAGTTAATATCCCATTAGCCTATCTATATTATCGAAATTCTGTTATATTATCGAAATTGAATTGCTCAGATTGTGAACT
>ATSW01003200.1:0-13385 GCA_000444245.1 Botryllus schlosseri | reverse complement strand
GCCATATATGGCTCGCGAGCCATAGGATCCCGACCGCTGATATATACCAACGGTAGAGTAGCAGTTAACATGAGGATTGTAATACTGTTTTCGACGTTGAAAGCACTCGAAATGACTTTTCGTGGTTACCCCATTAGCGAAGTAACGACTTCTGCTTTCGTATACGTGATCGTAGCCTATACCCATGAATGGCTTCAGTCTTAACAATTGCGTCTCAGTGTATACGACGGAAAAGTTATTAATATCGTAAATGCGCTCTCGGGAATGGCGAGAAGTACTTTCCCAATAATTTATCACATTCGATTCTTGGCGATTACAAACGAGGTTGAGCACTTGAACAGGAGCGTACGGTTAAAGTTTTCGCCGAGTCTTGCAGCATTTAGTGCCACAGAAAACAACTCTGCGAATAAGATATGCATCTTCCTGATCACAACATTGCACAGACAGAATAAACAGCATTTTAGAATATGGGAATGCCGACAACGAAATTTCATGTACCCATCATAATCAGTTAATACAATAATAAACATAAAGTAATTGTCCATGGGTGATGACTGATGAGGTTATCAGATTAGTTTCCGTGCCGACCAAAACGTGGTACCAATGACGTCGCGGGACGGATCATGATATCACAAATAATAGAATGGGAATGTTTTCACGTACGATAATGAGGATTATACACAAATAATATTGGAGCATAATGATGTGTGCTATTCAGATTCAGCCGCGTAAATTCATTAGTTTGAACCATGAAAAAGCAAGTTCCATGATTCCTTATGAACGCCACACCAATATCCGAAGCTTGCATTTTAATTTGTTTCTATTGGTGAGAACATTCTTCCGTCAGACATCATGGTACAATGGCTGAATATTGTATGCTTTCTTGTACATCGAAAACTGCCATGCGGTTGGTATAAAATTGAAATAAGTAACAGAAATAAGTACTAATAACGTTTTACGCTATAAATACGGTTTTCCTCTCGGTATACATCTGCTCGTGAGATATTTTTGTACTCAGTGTGGCAAATTTGCAAGCAGGTGCGAAACAGACCTCTCACAACCGAATACCGTTTCAAGTAAACAAAGAAAATAGTCATATTGGACATCGTGCGCTTGAACGCAATGTGATTTATATATGTCTATTGTTCTAAAATAATGCATCTCAATATCACCCAGCCCTACCGTCCATTCCTCCTACACTTCAAAGCAAATAAGTTTCTCCGTGTCTCAGCCTTATCGGATATACATTGTATATAATTAACAGGTATGTTGCTAACTGTATTGCGAGCAGACAATCGGGGCGAAAACTTCATACACAAACACAGGGTGGCTCTAGAAATCGCTTGAACACGAAGGCTATCTCACGTATTACATCTTAGAAATAACAAACATATGGCGCAATATCATGCAGATTACAAAATTTGTTTTTTTCGTGCCCTAAAGTTGAATGTGCATTGTAATTTCTTTGTGGATGTTGACTTGCATATATGGAAGAACGGTTTGCATCCTACAGTGATAATTATTGTAACATGTTAACCAAATTGTATAATTTAGTATCATACTGATCGATCTTCGATTTTAATGCTTGAAACACGCTACCGTTCCAAATTGCGAAATACTCATCTGATCTGACAGTATAGACATAGGTGGACAATCCAAATTATAATTTGTTGTGTGAGGCAGGTAACTTACATGCGTTCGTGGCCTAGTCAATCCCTATTATGCGCTTGAAAAGGCTGAATAATCATGCCTAAATACCAAATTAATCGCAAATATTCCAATGAATGAATTAACGCTGTGTGGATAACTCCTTTCATAGCGACTCTATAGCGCCACCTATGGCGGCCTGCGTTTGTGGCAGCTGTTTCGTCGTTGTGTGTCCGAGGATAGCGCAGCAGGCGATAAAATTCTCGAATCCAGCGAATGCAACGATACTCGAACTTTGCTTGTTTGAAACGAAGTCTCTGGATAGATCTACATTGATTGACAGTCTTGGCGGTCACTCATGTCATATACCACGGCGATATGCGTGTTGTACAGTTTCAAATGGAATTTTATATTGGTAACTTGGAGGGGACGATGCTCGGTTGGTGATATTTTAATCAATATATGCATCAAGTAATCGAATGTCTGTAAACATCGCGTCCATTAATTCAATAGCTGGGAATGCCAATGTTAACGCGCGAAATTCATTTTATATATATATCTATAAGCATTACCGCTATTTCAGTATAGTGGAGCAATATTGAAATATGTGTGGTTTGCTTTATACTCATATTTCTTCTCGCTTCGATTTGCTACTGATTTGGACATATCTTAAATAAAGCTATAGTCCAGCCTCGATACCGATTAACACAGATATACTAAAGTGCCGTTAAACCTATATATTCCATTTATATATTATTGTGCTATTACCCAAATAAATCATCTCACCCACCGTTTGGCGATAATTTGAATTCAAATCGCAAGATAACCATTGTGATGATACATGGGATCGAAAGGAAGCGATTCGCTAACGGCAACCGACAAGTTTCAAAGCGATTGTTACTGAATTGGTAACTTGAACGGTTTCCACTTCATCGCGGTTGTGTGGCGACAAATTGTTGTCGTTTTGTAGCAGATCGATGCGCATTATACTAATCACCGGGTATGTTATGCTGGCAGACATTGAGACGACTTTCATAGGACAGCCAAACGAGTTTTGGTGGTTTTCTGCTATCACAGGTATAATGTTTTTGTCACAGATTCGCACGCAACTCCTGTAGTTGGGAGATCAGAGGTTGATACAGCCTAGATATTTGGCATATTGGGAGTACATGCCCAGTACCCCACATATATATTCTATGTCCTGGAAAGAACTTTGTAGCAATGTCATGACCCATAAATATATACAGTAGCTCCATACAGGCGATAGAAAGGTCATGATACAGGCACATTTTATATTAATATTTACCACATTGATCCATGCGTTGTCGCATTCCGGAGCAAATGTAGCAACAGAATAATGTCGTAAACATGCAGCATAAGTTATGACACTTGATGGTTTATCGGTCTCATTTTATACTTCCCCTGTCGGTATCATGTTGATATTGTAGTCTTAAAGACCTACGGAAAGGCAAAATATAACGTAGTAATAATGCTTGAACAGTGCACAGCTAATTTCTGAAGCGTACTTACACCAACTTCTGCAAACCTTACCCGTGGGAAAGCCGCCCGAAAGTCTGCGGCCGTAAAAGTGTGTCACAAGCCGCAAATCGGTACCACATTACGCCACACAACCCTGTAATTTACACTGCTTCAGCGAGAAACGAATGTAATCCAGTTCATTTCCACCACGAAGCGCGCTTTCAACGGCATTGGCTTCATTGCTGCTACCTGTTTGGTCTCGCCGACCGGGCAGTGTTTTTAGCGCTATAGGCATCGGAGAGTCTGCATGCAGCAACGTATTCATTACTTACATGTGCTGGGTCGTGCACCAAGCCAATAACTTTTACGTGTCGGTTTGGTTCGCCTTGGAGTTATTTTCGAACACAGCTATATGCTCCAACTGATTTTAAATCCACTATTCTGTCATCTATAGATACCGTGTGTGTGGCCTAAATGTGGAGTGTTGCAATAATACGCGATTAACGGTAACTGGATATAATGGTAAAACATATAATATGTCAAAAAATGGTGTCTAACTGCTATCCCAGATGTACCTGTGCTCGGAATAATTCCTAGAAATATAAATGACCCATTTCTTAGACTTGCATTTCTAAGATACATGACTTATTTCTTTGCGTCTCATATCTGGTGTCATTTCCAAAACATATTCTCCGTAACAGTATTCGCCTGGATGATCTAATACCACCACATTTCGAAGAGTACGGCGCAATGTTACATTGAGAGGGACGTAATTTGCATAAGCGCTAGCAATCATTGCGTATCATGTTCGTGGCGTACTCAAGTTTCTTGTATTTGTGCCTGGGATTCTGTATTGAAACCGCAACAGTTACGAGCAATATATTTCCTGCAGAGCAGCAGACTTTTGTCAATGTGATCGTTACTTGAGGTTAATGACGACTCCATGGTTTTTACTCCAGATCCTTCATGGCCATCTACTATTATCGGCTTACTTTTACCTGTCCTTGGTGCTGTAGTGCTATATTAACTTACCCAAATCGAATTCAAGTAGCTGATCATGCTTCAAGTCGTGAGTGTATGTATTGCTGTAATTTCCGGCCTAGTTTGAACTTTCTTCGAGCTTGGTCAAACGCGAGATCAAATATTTAAAGTTTTTTTTTTGACATTTAATACAGGTATGCATCGTGGCAGCCTATATAGTGTGCCATGGCACACAGTTTGGGAGCCACCGCTCTCGCGTGTATCCTTTTTTCGGAATAAGCACATAACAGTGGCGGAAACTGGCAAAATTATTATTCACAGCCGACATATAGTGATGCTGGAGAATAAGTCACATAATCGAGGACATCAGGTTTACGGTTAGGACGCTGAAATTCGGTTATTTTTTGTCATAAACGCTAAGATGTCCTGAGACTCTGGTATTTCTTTAAAACATACAAACGTACATTTGCGAACGTAAACCTCTGAACTACCAAGGTCTGCATACAGAGCAAGGGCGTGAACTGAACGTTCGAGCCACTCGTAGATGTTGCAAATGCACCTCTAACACTCACAGCTCACAGTTTGCATGAGCAGCAACACTGGGACATCGTGAATGGGCAAACGAAAACTTCAAAGTCGTACACAATGCACATGTACATTGCACAATTGCACATATTGCGTGTCTGATAACCGACGGAGTTCAAATTTCCAACGAGTTAATATACCGGTTGTTTCCATTCGTGACTTCCGTGGGGAGTTTTGATACTCCAACACTATAGGCTACGAGCCTCACTATTTGCATTTACATAGGCTGGTATCATATATCGTTCTGTACTACTGATCCTGCGGAAAGGCGAGATAATGCCACAGAGCAGCAAATCGGGGTGACGCATGCTATTGCCTGCACGTTAACGGGAATTGAAAATGAAACATCGATACCGGATGCAGCTAAACTCGCTACGGCCCACTGAGATAAACCAATGCCCATTGCATCTATATGATGCGTTGTGGCACGCGTGGGCCACTAATAATAGTAATAATATTAATAATAATGCGCGAGCTTCAATACCTCGCTTACCAATCCTTCATATATGACTATGGTTTCAGTATCACCTTCCTGTGCACATAGATATTTGCACTTGCGATCGTCACGATCCACCCATGAACAGCGAAATCTCGTATTATATGAAACACGTACCTCATGGGGATTTCGGTTATCACTGTGGCCTTTAAGAACATACTTGGATTTATTTTTATATACTTACACCATCGCTATATTCCAGGGGTCGCCAACTCAAAACGGATCGCGGGCCACTTTTCAAATTTCATGGAGGCCGCGGGCCGCATAAATTCAATATCGAGATGAAATAGGCCACACAGTCTAACAACCATGTTTTAAAACGTTACATCAGTATAACGCTGTGCTCTCTAACATGGGCGATGGGCATAGTTACCACACAAGGAAAAATATTTTGTTAAAAATGCAGATACAACAAAAATATCATGATCGCCAATTTCATTCTATTTTAAACTATGAGCTGCGCACAACACCTGATAAAACTTGGGGTTAGCTAGACACGGACACACGGTACTTGCTGGAAAACTATCTCTTGGTAAAGTTGAATCTTGCGGAGAAGCCTCAAGTCGTTTTGTCTGGGCCATCGCACGTCCATGCCATATGCACATGCACATTCATATCAGGTAATTCTTCCTTCGTGGAATGCTATCGCCGAAGCCGTCTCAGTCAGTGAGGATTAGTGATGTTGGACACAGAAGAATAGCTTATTTTGAACAACAACAACAATATTTATAAACCTAAATCAATTTCATCATTTCAGAATTATTTACCAAGCGTTCTTCCGACATCTCAAATCATGTCGCGGGCCGCAAAATATGACCTCTCGGGCCGCGTGTTGGTGACCCCTGCTATATTCCGACATGAACTCAACTCATCCTACGGACTGCTGAATTTCGGCTATACCTTGTACCAATGCATACAATACTCTACAAAACCGGTGTATGTTTTTATATGGTTTTGCTTATTGGGTATAGGCTATGGAAGTGGGCCTGTTACAGATGTGGTATCAACTTCAATGATGCATATATTTGCCAACCGCAAATACAAATATCTAGCAGACGAACAGCAATTGCTTGTCGTCTCTCTGAACGTTTAAACCGTTGCGAATTCAGATTTCTAAAAATATTACTAAACTCCTATTCTATACTATCGAGTTTAATTGCAAATTAATTTTGAGCAATCTTGATGACATATTTCCGAAAGAACGCATTGGGGGGTTGATTCTATATTTAGTGTCAGTAACCAGTAAATCGCTTGATATCGAATTGGTAATGAGCCCTTCTGACGTTACAACAATTATTATGAACTCACAATAGCAAAAATCAGCTCCCCATAACAATATTGAGAATGCATCGCACCACTGTCAGTGCATATATCTAATATTAATATTATGTATAACCAAAGGGAAGATCTATTTATTATAGAACGGGTACTAGCCTTGTTAACACTTTGAAAAGACAGATTTGGTTATTACAATAACATTAACCAAAGTCTGTAAGCTACATAAACTCGTTCTGGAATTAGACATACGACCGCAATTGCTAACTATAGGGATTTGTTAGCAGGGGGCGGAGGGCAAGGGATATACTCTGTGATTGAATTCGATAATTTGTGCAAATTACGTCTTCTACTGCATTAAACTCCGGCGTTGACCCCATGACTTTGATAGCGACAATATAGTTATTTAGTGAATTAATGAGTTAAGTTGTCAATTGAACAGTTGGTACTAAATTTTCTAATAATGTCTGTATCTATTTCATTCATCATGTGCCATATCTATAATGATTGACCATCGTATACAGCACTGCAACTGAGTGGCGGTAACGATGCTGTCGTGCTATATGCAGTTATGAACCATTTAATACAACCTACAAGGATGCATCTACCATCTGAATGGGCACAGCCTTAGTATTCGGTCTAACACAGCAATCCTTGACAACGGTCAAAGCAATAGCAAGACCTCGCCACACGTTATGTGTTAATGCGCCGCCCGCAACATTGTAACGTCTAATGATTAGACTCTATCTTCATCGCCCTATACTCTCCATCGCTTTTACTATTGCATAGACTCAATCGAACACATTTTTCGTATAAAAATATATTGCACTCGTAACAAAAACAGAATTGCACATTACAAAACTAGAAAACATAAATAGATGACAGTAGCGACCAGCGCATGTTCTTCACAATTCCCGTATTCACAAGCATCTCTCTTCTGATTCTTCGATTACAGGCAGCGACGAAATCATCATCCTCGTCAATACCGACCGTCGGCTTTTCTTGACGAGTTTGTTGTATTTGCGATTGACGACGTGGCTTGGTTTGTTCGACAAAGTCACAGGCGAGACTTCATTTTTCTGCTCGTCGGCGTCGGAAGCTTCCGTGATCGCGACCAACGAATTCATAGACTGTTTCAAGCAGGTTCTGGTCCGTTTTGAGCGCGTAGTACTTCCAATATTTCTTTTGCTACTCCAAAGAATCTTTACAGGCGATGTGTTGACAGTGTTGCATCTTCCGCACTGGTTATCTTGAGAGTTCCTTTTGCGACTCGCTGGCACAATACGATCCATTTTGAACAAGTAATCTTTTAACTCGGCGGCAGTCGAATAGGCGCAGTCCTCTCGATGTCCGTTTCGGTATGACATGTCGCCTCGAATTTGCTCTCTTATATAGCGCTGGGCAAAGGAAGCGGGCGGATTGTGAGAGAATTGATCAAGATGCCAGTCTACCGCGGGAGAAGATTGACGAAAATTGCTGCGTTCCGAGTTTCAATCTATGGAGAGTGGTCGATTTAATTACAGCAGGATGAATTAACTACCGGAATGAGCAGTTTCTGTGCCGCTCAATCATTAAATCTTTGCTTTAATGCCATCGCTATATATATTTGGTAAACGCATGTTGCAAATCGGTAAAATGCTAGACTGCCAGTGAAACTTCACAATAAGCTGGATGTACACCGGACAATGAATGTTTTTATCGGGTCGAGGATGCTTTTGCATTACCAAACTTTAATAATGAACAGAGCAGTTGTGTCGGTTACCCAGGATATTTAAACATATAATACAGCATTTTGACATTCGCTAAAACATATTATACGTTATCTTCACGTGCTATAGCAACTCTCTTCGGGAAAATCAGTGATGTCATAAAAAAAACGAGGATGCGTAATATGACCACTATGTCAGTGATTTTCAACCATTTTTCTTCGCTTTATGCATTACAAAAGTCTAACAAAAAACAAATGTAATGTTGTTATGACGAGATACAAATGAAACCTTAAACAATTACTAAATCTAAGCCTTGGTTATGCGTTATATGGGTTGTTTGGTTACGCAACTGATTCTGTTGGGTGGTTTACTTAGAGAAAAATCACTCGGTTCAGGAAAGGTTTGAAAGACATATTTCGACCAAAAAATATTGGCTTTACAACTCTTTTTGAGTACACCTGCCAAACATATTTTTCTTTTATCCAAAGGACAGGATTTAATTTCATAAACAATTTGCACATTTGCTAATCTTCCAGTTGAAAGGATCATGACTTTTGCAATTGATAGAATTCAACTCCAGGCGTAGGCAATCGAGGGTTATTAGTTCACAAATATGGTTATTGGTTTGGTTATATGGATACTGTTACTTACTGCCATAATGGAGTTGAACGAAAAACTATCTCTGCGCCTAAATATTTTCAATTTTTTTTTACCGCGATTGTTTGTGTATTGCATAGGAACGCCAGTTTAGCTTCAACGAGGTTTTAATGCTTGACTTCGTTCCACCGTTGCTTCACTGATTATGTGTGCAGCATTTACCAGTTTTGCAAGTGAATAAAGAAATATTATAATCATGTCCCATAAGACCTTCAGCAATTCGAGTGGTAATTAATAATTCAAAATCAGTTAGCATGAAGTTGGCAGCGCGGATAAATTTGCGGATGCGATAAAGGATTTGCGGCCGTGCAGCAACGACGAATGTTTCGATGTGGTATGCTACGTATAGCAAAGCTACACTTCATATCCTAGGGTCGCCACAAATTCGGCCTTCGCCGAACTGTGCATTTTGAGTGGAAATTAACGGCAATTTTGCGTTACTTATGCGGTCACTTCTCCCCTGAAAGTCTTTTATCGCAGATACGAGCCGATAATTAATGGCGAATTGGTTCTGCGAAGTCGAAATATCGACAAAATTGATGAATATTTATACAACGAATTAGGGATGATGAAGGAAGCCGATAGCAGTTGATATATTGATATTTCTTCGCAGAAATAGATAACATGAAAGACGATTAAAAAAGTGTTTGTACATTTGTCTATAATTATCAAATCAAATCTTGTGTAGGTGTTTCAACCAAAATAATTAATGAAACAGCCGCAGTTTATGACGATGATGAATATTCTGTGTAATATGTGTTTAAGACGTAGAATGGATAATGAAACTCTTGTTTACTATCATAGATTAATTCAGAAGAATATAGTATGATACCGAATTGACGATGGGATTGCGGCGTAGCTTGATCATGACAACTCGTTTAGCCAATTATGATCACCATTTTACAGGTTGCCGTACGCTAGTCATTGACCAAATATTGTAATGATCCACAGTCGTTCATTACCAACTTTGCGGGGAAAGGTGTATCAGAACATAATGTAACTGACCGATGTACGTCAATCTCGCTAGAGACCAGTGATGAGCATCGGAGCGGATTCGGAGCGGAATTTTGCCGATTTAGTGACACTCGAAGCGGAGTCTGAGTTTACTACAGATATTATTTCGGAGATTTTCGGAGTGTTGTAACTTTTGCCCCCGATATCTTTGGATCTTAGATGCAATACCTCCTGAGGGAGATGAACTTCATTTACACTGCTTCAAGTTAACGGTGTTCTCTCTATATATGCTACCCTTGCTAGTTCCTTCCTGGTGCTTGCAAGTACAATCTTAGATTTATTTTTCTTTCTTTCTGTTTCAGAAATACAACTATAGTGACATTCTAGTGTATGACTGGTCTCAGCGGAGATGTGCATTTGAGATTGTTCGACAAAGTTATTGAATAGCCGTACTTTACAGATATGGATGTTTCGGGTACTTGACGAGATTCTTCGGAGTATCTCGAAGTTTGGGATTGAGCACTTCGGAGTCGGAGGGAGTTTTCCTCAGAGACTAAAGTTGTCGGAGGGATTCGGAGTCTCGAAAAGCACTATCCGCTCATCACTGCTAGAGACCTCAAACCCATGTATCGTCATGCAAATGAATTCCCAGCTCACGTTCTACATCAATGTCTAGTTGTCGTCCAACGATACGATCAGGCATGCGTCGTATACCAACAGGAGTGATTCACGATTAATCTGGATTGCATTAACGGGGATATATCATACTTGCGACTGCATGAACACCTCGCAGCGTCCAGCCAACTACGACTGCTGCAAGCAATCAGTGGCGACACGCCCCCATCCAGAGAAACGCCGCCCAGCAATTCGGCTCGTCGACCGTTTCAGTAATGACCACCTACGCTTCAAAGTTACGCGCAATCAACTCGGCATTGGTTGGCAACCGAAACGCGTAATTGCACGTTACGGGATATCGAGTGGTGTTTATAAATCAAAGAATGCCAGCGGTTAAAATCAATTTGATTTTAACACATGAGCGGGAATACATTAGAAATCGACCAGAGAATGTGTTTATTGCTGGCAGCAGAAGAAAGCACCCTTGACTTAGTCATCGTCTCGGAATTCACTTATTTTTGGTAACACCAGCATTACGGGCTACATAAGATTCGACATTTTTCTGCAGCAGGCATGCAGTACAAATTTGCAGTGAGCAACAAAACAATAACTGTCAGCTGAAAATTCTGCGGTCTTGTCAGAGATGGGCGGAATTACATGTTAAGAAGTCCGAATCTGTCCTGCCCTGCCCAAAAATATCCAATTAGGCCTGAAGCCCGGTAGAATTCTGCTATATTTGGAAATTATTACAGGAATTTGGTGCTAAGATGCAGATCAGCAATCGGGACACGAAATTTTTTTTATTGAAATACTGATCCTATGCTTAAGATCGTGGTCATGACATCAGCGTGTCTGGTCAGCAAAGTTCTCCGGTTGTATTTACGCAACAGTGATCAAGCCTTTACCCATCATTATATGTTTCATAAGTTATATTCTGATGCTTAAAGGACACGAATGTAATTGCTAGGGATGGTGTGAACGTGAGGTTCACATTCGCGTTCTGTGTATGAACCTTGGTAATCTAGAGGTTCACGTTCACAAACGAACCTTGGTAGGTTATGCACTGTGAACCTTTTCCGTATATTACAATTTTCACGTCATTATAACATCTTTGGTTGAAATTTATTGCATTTCAACTGCGCCCACTCTATACATGGCGCTGGCGGCACAAAAAATATCAACACCTAACGAGCACGCACCTTGACAACCTCAAAAATTTTACCTGCTTTGGTACAAACGTTTGCTCGAAATATCCAGCTTTCTGTTTTTGAATATTTAGTGACTCTCAGCTCCGTGAGCTTGACCCGCAATCACACAACATCAAGAGCGAAATACGTTACATGTACTTAGTCAGCGAATAATGCTTATTCAACCAGTTAATGAAATTGATATCGTTGTCTGATGTAAAAAATCGAGCAAACGTACCGGGTCCATCTCGATTTCATATGCTTATTGTATCTTAAAAACAAAATCCTTGCGATTGGGGTATTGGCTACTGCTCCATAACTGACGCCGAATACATTGTTCGGTCTGGCCTGGACCGTTAAGGCGTAAGCTTATATTCCCTTGCAAGTCCTCGTCGAAATTGTTGGCAAAGCGACGAATGATATTGATTTTATGGGATTAATATATCATTTGATTGCTCCAGTTGATACATTAGGCGACGTTTAAATAGTCAGTATGTATTTCAGCATTGTGGCATTAAGTGGCGCGATATATATATCGACTTTTCAATTAGATAAATAAAAATGAAAAGGGCAAAAGAAAACAGGAAACAAAATACATCAAGATAATCAGTTTTAGGCTCGTATTAAGCGTCTCCAACGTAGGCGGTCGTGCGCGTCTTCAAGCGACAGCCCCCGTTGCGCTAGGTCAGTCTCCATTGTCGAGCGCCATGTTTTCCGATTCCAGCCACCTCTGCGCCATGGCTCCGTCGGAATGTGATTGATGATGGCGGCGGCTGGTTGCTCGTCTTGATGCCGCACTAGATGGCCGATTAGGCGGAAGCGTCGTTCGGTGGCGCGAGTCGTCGCTAGATATCGTGACTACATTATTATATAACACATCACTGAAATTTAGGGTTGGAATTAGCAATATGACGTCACGTCACGTCACGTCATGAGGTTCACGTTCGCGTTCACGCGAACCTGAACCTTCCAGGGGTTCACGCCATCCCTAGTAATTGCACATCGGAATATAGTCGAATCCCGGATGGCATTATAACGTAGGCCTACATAGAATGACTAGCGATCGGCTAATATCGAGATGACCTATATCAGTGGTTTTGAAGGGCTGATATCAATGCTTATATGTCGGTCAGTCCGTGTATAACTTCAATATCAGAAGGTATATATATGTGCTTCTCATCCGCTGCTTCGTGGACTGGTGTCGATCCGCGTCCACTTTCTTACCGATGCGACGGTTAAATATTTCAATATTTTTTTTCAATTGTAAAATGTAATAAGCTTAAACTTTTCCAATAAAACACCAAATTTGTACTTGATTCGGTAATTCAGAAAGTAATTAATAACGCTTTCTGACACGATATATAGTTCATGGTCTCTTTTTGTCACTTATCCTAGGTCACAACGCTGAAGTCTTGTAGCCTACAAATCGTTTAGGCCAACCACACGTTAAAACTAAGAAGACGTTTTGAACCAAATTTTACGAAGTTAGACGGTTGGATTTAGCGACAGAACCATAGAATCTACAGTAAACAGCGAAGTCACATTGTCTTCATAACAAACCTAACAAGATAATGGATTTGGTGGTTTTAACAGCGCTTTGTGTTGTAGTAACTGCAACAGAATCATACATTTAAAACGTGTATTATCAAAGGGACAACAGCAAATTTCTCCTTAAATTAATTAATCGTCCGAATCTTTGTTTTAACTTACTTACTTAGCTTACTTATGTTGTAATTACGGGCTGTGTGGATCTTGAATTTTAAAAGTTTACCAGTCCTCTAAAATTGTGTTGACATTTTA
>ATSW01003199.1:0-12409 GCA_000444245.1 Botryllus schlosseri | reverse complement strand
TGAATTGTGACTGTGTTGTTTTAATGTACGTTTCAACAGGTAGACTTGACGCTGAACAACAATTCGATTCACTAAACAATTTGTCACTGGTGTGCAAAGGGTTAGGAATATTTTTTGAATGATAATATCTTCTAGCTGTTTTGTTGCGAGGGCAATCATGTGATGACTTAGCACTTTTCGTTAGCAAAAGTAGATTGTTTCGTGTGTATGATTTAAGGACTGCGACTAGAAAACATATATGTACTCTTTTGTTGGAGTAGCTGATTTATTGCTATGGCATTGATAGAACCCTCCGGAAGTGAGTATGCTTTTCTTTCACGGAAGTTCACGTGGCTCCGTTGTAATAAATTTGTGTTAACTAAACTCGGATGGATACCGCAATAGTGCTGGACTTACCCATGGTATTCGCATACTGTACACATACACACTTTTGTGTAAACAACTCTGATGTTTCTATTAGTACTAGTTCTGCGTTGAAATATTTGATTATTAAGATACATGAACAACCATTCAGACAATATAGTTCTTGAGGTATCGAAACAGTTTGTAGAGTCTAACCAACCATTCTTTAGTTTCGTAATGCGAGAATATCGAGTAAAGTTAATTACTTTGTGCGATGTTAATATCCTTCGTACTTTTGTAAGAGTTGGGGAGTATCATACAAAGTAACTAGTTGACACAAACAAAATATTGAATGACTGCTAACACATTGAGTTCATAATCCAAGAGGGTGAAATTTGTTTACTGTTAAACTAACATAACTCGTATCCAGCAAAACAGATACAATCCGATGACGTGATGTTGGTCAATATCCATTTTGTAAAGATTGAGTAAATCCTCTTCCATCAGGTGGGTGTGATTCAAATCAATAGCATGTTACACATAAACATCATTTGTATTGAGGGTGATATTGTGAAGATGATGCCGCAACAACACAACAAGTAATATTTTGTATCGGGTGTTTGTACTTTAGGAATAGCGGACTGTGCGATATTTTGGATATGTGTGCACGGTTGTAAACTATGGTTGTTCTTGGGTCTTGCGTCGAGTAAATCAGAACTGTGTCTAGAATTTAAACACATCCGAGTAAGTTCTTTAGCGACTATGATTACATTTACTTTGATGAAAGGAAATGGAAAAATTCAAATGGATACTACTAACGAACAAAAAGTACAAAACAGTTCTATCAGATTTAGGTGTAGAATATCTTTTCGATTTCTCTATTTACAAATAATTCTAGTATACTTAACTATAGGACGCATTTAGCAGACGTCGTACAAATTGTTTATGTGACGACAACGACTTTCGGTGACTTGGTTTCGATCCTTTTTGTAAAAGATTGTCTGACAATAGTGTTATACTCTTTGTAATGGTTGAGATACATGAACAAGTTCCAATCAATTATTAATCGGACATACGACTTTGGTTTTACAAATCGTAATATTTCTAAAATGCTTGCTGGTATCATAAGACACGAATCGAAATTCATATCAATCAAGACCTTTGCATGCTCTGAGTTTTGTGAGTGCATTTATTTCGCCTGATAGAAATGAGCTTGTATCAATAGTAGCGCGAAACGCATTTATCATTTTCGGTGTTGGTTGTGTTCCTGATTTCTTTGCCGGTATGCACTCTACAAATAATTTCTGCATACTGAGGTAGGATGCGTTTGGCGAATATCATGCAAACTGTTTTTGTGTTGGTAATGACTTTGAGTAGTTTGGTTTTATCATTACAATTACTTTAGAAGATTCAAATGATAGCCTAATACATGATCGCTACTAGCAACAGCCTAATACATGATCGCTACTAGCAACAATACAAACACATTTTGTAGATTTCAGTGTAGCACATATTTTGATTTTATTAATGCTGCGAGTTTTGTCTAGTAGGATAGGTTGCAGTCAGTAAATATATTCCAAATTGCTCTTGTGCTGATCATAGTCTTAGAGTTAAACCTCGTAATGTTCTACATTTAGCACGTACAACAGCGAGTCACTGAAAGGATTAAGTATTGTTCACCCGCTTCGACTGGTACTCGATACCAAAAGTGCTATTTTCACACTCTGTAAGGTACGGATGTTTCAGTTCGCTGTCACAAATTCCGACAATAAATCGTATCAATTGTTGGATTCAATAGTAACGATATGACATTGTGATATACTAACTCCATACGTATAGTCGTTTGAATTACTCGTCACGAATTGCGATAATAAAGCATTTTGTATGGGGTGTTCAATGTATGAATAATGGAATTATTACATCTTTAGCACCGGTTATCGCAAACCATAGATTTTGATAATTGTACTGGTTGTTGAATGTAATAATACCGATATTGTTGTTTCATCTTTAGTCCTAATTATTGTAAACGATTGCATTTGTAAAGTATTTTCTGTTGTCTGCAATACAACGATTGTTTTGTACCAACCCAGAATGATTTCCCAATCAAAGCATTTCACACATGCATGTCTGGTTTTACAAACTGATGTGTTATTAAAAATATCTCCGAAAAGTTTGTTGCTGTCATAATAACCTTTACCACAACACCGGGTCTAATTACCGTGAATAATTTAATAATCAAGTCATGGTCGAACATTACAAAATCTCATATGTCAAATCAATGTGTCAATCCTTATGTTTTCAGTATGATAACTTTCAATGTAACACCGGCGTTTGATCGTAAGAAATGAATTCTTAACTACGTCGGTCAGACTTTCAAATATCGTATACTCAAACATATTATGTTAATCTCAAGTCGCCGACACCGAGAAGTAATTACTTTTGTCTTACAAAATATACCGCATAGTAATTTCTTTGTCTTGCGGAATAGTAACGACTTTTACAGTTGAACAAAAAAGACGAGTTGGTGGTATATGCCTAAAACCGAACTTGATATGTTTGTGGGTTGTAGTGATTACTTGCGTAGTCTTGTCTACTTTTCGTGCGGACACTTTTTGCTTTGGTTGGGTGAGTTACAAACGGATTGACTTGACAAGGTTTTTGTATTTCACTCTTTTGCGTATGGTAAGATGTTAAAATGTTGAGATGTCATAGTGATAGTATTTCTGAAACTCTCTTTGAGAAACGTAAAGACAGGTCGCGAATAGAGTTGTAATGTTTCATTACTTGTTTCGAATCAATGTGCGTATAATCTCGAAATGTGACTGGGTGAAAGTTGGTAGTCATGTTTGTCAATCTCTTTCAATTCAGACTATGTCAAAGTCGAGATATTTCATTTTGGATTATCTGAATTTACTTTTAGTACATCCTGCAAATGGATTCGGATGCGGCACTATAACATTTTTGATAATAAGGACTCAAGGATTTTCAATCAACAATACCTGATTTTTTTTGGTAATGCTAGAGTTGGCAAATGATTAGTTGCGTGTTTTTGTTAAGAGTTTGATTTCATGTTGATAAAGACAATAACTGTATAATGCACATACTTGTGATTCTTGATTCTTGTAGAGTTATAGTTGGTATTGATTCTATAGGTGGGAAAACAGCGGCGCGGAATGTGCGAATAATTCGATGTATGGCTGAAAGTCGGCGTCAGTAATATTCAGGTTACGGTCGAATCAAAAGATCACGTTAAAAGATTTCTCAAAATAATTAGAATTGTACCGAATTAACACATTCAAATACGAATCAACTTGAGCTGTGTAGTAAGTTTCATTTCAAGTTGACAAATTGACACATTACTTGTATATTCGCATGATTCTTATCATACAACTAAAGTCAACCACGTTCCGAAGTGTCAAAAGATATAGCGAGCACCAGAAAGTGTCAAATTGTTGGTTTACGAATCACCGTCTGCGACGGCTCTGTGACAAACTAATTACGAAATATTACCTTGTGAGCGATCGGTATGTCTGTAACACCAAATCGTGAGCGATCGCTATGTCTGGAGCATTACCCTGTGAGCGGACGTAGGATTTTAAAATTATTTCACACCTTTCTGAATAAGCGTTCACTTCACAAAGGATTAGGGTTAGAGCAGAAATAAGTGACAATTTGTCACCATTCAGGTTACCGACACTGTGGTTCTGTTATTCGTTACTTATTAAATCTTACGAGTGAAATCAAGTTCTGTGACAAACTGCTTACGAAAATTTCACCGCGTGAGCGATCGATATGCCTGTAACACCAAGTCGCGAAAGATGGTTATGTCCGAGACATTATCTTGTCAGCGATCGCGGGGTTTTGCAAACTATTTCACACCTTTTGAAGTGTTAGTATGTGAACGCTGCTATTGTTGGTATTTGAAGCACCGTCTACGCCGGCTCTGTGGCAAACTAATTATCAGAATATTACTTGTGCGTAATTCCTACCTTTGTAACATCAAACCACGAGAGATGGCTATTCTTATGTGTTATCTTGCGAGCGCTTGTAGAGAATATTTCACACCTTTTTGGAGTGTTAGTTTGTGAACGCAGCTATTGTTGGTATTCGATCCACCGTCTACGCCGGCTCCGTGGTAAACTAATTACCAAGCGACTGATTCCTAGATTTAGCAAACTATTTCACACCCTTTTGCTGAAAGTACGACATGTCAACGCAGCCTATACCTGAAAGTACGAATCACCGCCGCATCCATAAGACGCAATAGCCGCATGCCAACTCACCCATAAGACATAAGAGCCGCATGCCAACACGGGATTTCGAAGCCGCGTGCGAGCGATCCCTATACTGAAAAGAGTTACCGTGCGAGAGGGGCCATAAGACGCAATAGCCGCATGCGAGCGGGCCCATAAGAAATAAGAGCCGCATGCCAACACGAGTTTCCCAGCCGCATGCGAGCGGGCCCATAAGCCACAATGGCGCGTCACGACCGATCTATACTACTACTCCCGGTAGTCGAGTTCGTGATTTGCGAGACAGGCATGGGGCGTTTTTTCTGGTGCAAGAGCAATTTAATTCTTGATAAGGTTTTTCGAGTGTCCTTCTTATGTTTGTTGAAGAATTTCGCGTTAGCTTTCGCTTTTGCCTTGGCGATATGATGGGAGATGAGATTTCTGAAGCGTCGAAATCTTTCTCGTTCGTCTTGTGAGGTGTTCTTGGTATCGAGTCTGTGATGCCACCGGTTACGTTTTCGGATCAGTTGCACCAATAACTTTGATGACATCCACGGTACCCTGTTCAATTTTTGACGACTTCTTGAGATGCGTTGGAGAGGTGCAAATTTATCTATCCATCAGCCCTTTGATGGTGAACATGAACTCCCCAAATTGATCGTCAAAGTTGCTTTTGGTGATGTGTGGAAGAGTAGACGCCGGATGAATAAGATTGAACGAGGCCTCGTTGAGGGCATCTACGTCAACGGACGCAGGGTGTCTGCTGAAGTGATGAGATTCAGCAGGTATGCGTTGTTGAGATAATATGCAGCCGATATAATAGTGGTCACTTATTTTAGCAGATATAACAAACGGGAAGATTTCTTTGTCAAGCACGTTCGAATACAAGAGGTCAATTAAAGTGCTTGATTTCTCGGTGATTCTCGTATGTAGGCTATATTGCTAGCAAATTTTTATCCTCTCTCTGCTCACGTAATCAGATTTACAGGCAGAGATGAGTTAAGTGTGTATGACAAGGTAGAACCCCTCAATAATAATTAAACATCTTCGGGCGTATACCCGTTGAAAGGAACGAAACAGCACTTCATCAAGCCCTCCCCCTCAAAATATGGGTGTTGGACTCCCAGAGGGTGATAAACCTACCCTCAATCACGTTGTTCGCCTTTGCCAAAAAATTAGTCGTACCGTTTCGGGAGCCAGCGCGAAAATGTTCGATAATTCATGATAATATCGGCTAAAATGGTCAGGAGTTGCATAGCCTATATATTGCTATCAATTCTTGTCCTCTCTGCTCATGTAATCAGATTTACCGGTAGAGCTGAGTGAGGTGTCTTGGAAACTGTACGGCCCGTTGGTATGACTCCGTAACATGATGTTATTTCGTGACCTCCTGTCTGCTATATCAAAAAATATAGAATCGCCCAAACGTAGGCTACTAAACTAAAAGACGCACTCGATTTAAAAATTGGAATTTCTTCACTGGCTTATGATTTTTTTCCGTACGGGATGATATTTGTCTAGTAAGGTCCGGTTTGCCAAGACATGAGCATTCAGTGCCAGTCATTTAGGCACCTATGGACAATTAAACCTATATGTATTTTATAATCTAACGAAGTTTTCGGTCATAATAAGGGCAGTCCTTTACGGCCAAGGTTTTCTCGCTGTCGATCGTTCTGGCACACTTCTTGGAGTCGCATGTTACATGGCCTAAAACTGTATATGTCTTGGTGCATCGTGGCGCGGTAATGGCCAACGCTAATATGTCCATTTCTATAAGTCTTGTGTAGTTTTTTTTGGGGGAAGAGCACCCAAAAATCAAGATATTTGGCAACTCGAAATCGCGCGGGGCGCAAAATAATTTTGAGAAAACTGCATAAATTTTCGAAAAATAATAATTTATGCTAATTCACGAAATAATTTTGGATCCCCTTCGAGCTCGGGCCCCCTCAATTGGGGGTTTGGGGTGCGGTAGTTGCGGTCAGAGGCGGTCAAAGTAGTCAAGAAAGCTACTCAATTGGAACTAGAAGTAGCAACGAAAAGATCTACTCAAGTACGAGTAGAAGTACTTCTTACATAAGCAACCTAAAACTACTTGAAGTAGAAGTATAATTGACTGACTTCATACTGAAGTAAGTAAGTAGCTGTGAAAACGATCGTAATTCGTTCACATGGACTGTCAAAAGCTGCAAATGATGCTATGCGGAAGGTATATAGATAGCTTGATTCATTGATGCATCACAGGAGGTGTCAATTTTCTAACAGAACAAGATGTCTTCCACATCATGGGATGTAAATGATAGTATTAATATGGAAATGCGATACCCTCTGTTTTCTCGAACACCCCGTTTTAAAGAATAATATGACATGACGGCCTCCCCCATATTATACGGCCCCTTGTTTAGTCGAAGAGCAATACGGAGAAATTGTGTCGGATACGGCTTTAACACTTTGCGCGATTAGTCAACGTTATTGAAAATATGGCAGACCATAAAAATGTCATACAGTGTATAGCTTTATTTTCGGAAAATATAAGGCATTAATACACTTGCTTTTATACTTCAACGTGTATGTTCTCCAGACAAAAGTACTGAAACTATAATTAGAACTCAACGTATAATCATAGTGTCCTTTAGGACACTATGGTATAATACTCGTAATTGAAAGAAAAATACAAATACTACTTCTAAAAAACGGAAAATATATTTCATGTCTTTTGTCCAGAAAGTTTCAACGGTGGTCTGTTAAAACAGGTCTAACGTGGAAAAAAGTCAAAGTCCACTTTTCATAATTTAGGACACGTCATGGGATATGCTAGGTATAATAGGTAGCCTAATTGCTAGATTGCGAAACGGTAGTTTCGAGCGTTATGGGGGCCATACTGTGATGAAATATTTGATATAAGCGACAATGCGGCGTGAACGGAACCTCGCAACACGGTATCTAAACTATATTCAGCGATACTTTCGTTGAAACATATAAAGTATGTCACCCCATATCAACTGTGCGCGAAGGGCAACGAAAATTCTGGGTACTTTATGATTTTTATGGTATGACTTTTATGGTACTACGTGAAAACGGCCCTGAAATTCCTTAGGCTTTCTCTCTTATTGGTGGATTAAAACTACTTCTACTTGACAAACTGAAAATAGCGAAAAGTAAGTAAGGCCTACTCGACTTTTTGGCCTCGACCCTAAAATTTACATAGATCCCTTGGACGGTAGACCGGTTCACGGACCTCAATTAGGAATTTAGAGTTGCAGACTTCTTTTGTCGCTTCTTGCAGACTCATTTCAATACATTGTTGAGATTTCTATCTAAAACTTTCATAAAAGTCTATGTTTTCAAAAGGCCTGATTTTTTGTGGCATTTTCAATTTTCTTTTTCAGTTTTGGCATTATAGGTTCCCGAAATGCCAAAAATAACACGGTCTGCCTATAATCGTTTTTCTTTTTTGTCAATTCATTCATGTCATGGGTAATAGCAACAGCATCCGTACTCCACTATCGCAGTTGGCTTGAATGATCCGCGGGAGTCCCCAAATTCCCATTATATCAAAACACAAGATTGTGACACTATGAAAATATAGAACGGTTCTTGGAGTCTTTAAAATGAGAGCTGGGCCTAGGCGCTGTGAAGAAGAGGTACGCACACCGAATGAATGAACATAATAGAAGAACATAAAAAGGACAAGTGTTGTAGACATGTTGCAAAGGTACGATCAAATATTTCACATCATGGTTGACTCGAGTGATTGCGATTCTTGTCTGTCTGTCTGTCTGTCTGTCTGTCTGTCTGTCTGTCTGCTATTTACTTGCGGATACAGCGCATTATTTCGGACCGATTAGACACAGCCCACACTAGAATAGTGGTGTCGCCTTTATCCTAATTTCAAACTTTATAAACCTTTTAATTGCTATACTGCCGCCGATCATGTGGCATTTGGGTGTCACATGCCTGTGGAGAAACTGCGTATAATCTTGCTCGACATACAAGAAAAAACTTTTTCAGTAAAATTTCAAAAACATTTACTGCTATTTGTCCGCCGCGTATACGTCACATGTTAATGACATCATTTGCGGACACAATGTGAGATCACGTGTGGTAGCATGACATCTAGCTAGTAGCTAAACAATAATCGTTTTCTCCTTACGTTCGGTTTTGTCAATCTCGCTTCATTTCTCTCATTTCGTATCACATGATTGCGAAACCTCGGCTAGCTACGCTTGGGTATCTCCCCGCACGATTGTTTATAAGTTAGGAACCTTGCAGAGTAGCAGGTAATTCCATAGTCAATAGTGCATTTATAAGGCATATGAAGGCAATGTAATGAATGTGTAACACCTACGTTTGCCTAGTAGAAAGAATTCATGACGATTACATATACGTATATAGAATCAGGATTCCCTATTTCAAGTTACCATCGCAGCTTTTTGTAAAATGAAGACACCCGGTAGCCCCTACGGAATTTCGGTTCATTTTTTGAAAAGATCCTGCGTGATGAGAGCTTTTCTGCATAGAATAATTTTGAAATTAAACAGAAAGTTCTGCGTGACGTTGCCACCAATTCCACTCTGGCCCGGTAGCATGGTGCCTGTATGGAATCGCTGTCCTGTGCTCACACAATTCTTTATTTTTATTTATTTTTTATTTAATTACTTCTACTTGAAGAATAATCGCTGCTCACATGTTATATTATACCGAGATTATGATATATTATACCGAGATTCCAGTAGGTTTATGGTGCAGTACCAAGAAAAATATGTTGCACATTTGTTACTTTATTTTGGATACTGGTACGGCGGTACCTCTAGACATGATCAATCCGATATCTATGAGATCTCAATTTCGTGGCCAGAAGAATGGAAAAATGATGTGACTTTGTCACTCTGAGCCGTTCTTTTTATTGTATCACAATAGTATGGTGTTTTGGAACGGATGAAATTATTACCAATGAACTCAAACTCACTTTGACGTTAGCCAGTGACCGTGTCCATGCGATATTATTGGCACGGTACTGTTTTTTAGTATAGATTTATTTGGGTTGATATTGGGTTGAAATGATCTGATTTTGCAATGTGCATATGTCAATTTACCACACGCATGAATGTCCTGGTCCTGGTAATTCTATACATATTACTTGAAATTTACGGTACAGCGATATGGTTGCGGGGTGTTGACATATCTTGTAATCATTTCATTACCCTGAAATGCAATTATATTGATATAGATCAACGCACTACACCGTATGCTGTACGAATTTAGGCCTATGTATCAAATCATTTATTGATCTCAAGAATCACATAATATAGTGTTGGAATTATCCGGCAGGTCTATACTCCGCTACTGCCGGTACAATGCGTGCATCAGTATGGCTACAAACAATAACACTTGTGAAAAGGAATGCAAAGATAAAGTTGAGAGTGAAGCAGGCTTCAATACAGGTATCATTTTGCACATTTATGAAGAGGGTCTGCAATAATAGCTTGCAGATGCAGACTTTACAAAGTGCTGGCTTTTCGAAATGCGCAACTAAAACTAGCACTACTAATAAAATAGTAGTTCGTTCAGCGGGGCATATTCTAGGTATACCAAGTTTAGTTCCCCTGGTTTGAAATGCAGCTGTCATTCTAATTCATTCTGTTGAGCGGTGATTAGCAATTTTTGAGATCATCTTCTGACAGAATTTCTGAAGCAGTTCAATGTGTATCTAATGTATGTGTATGAATTGACTCCATCGTAGTTTATGATTTGTGAATTATTTAATCCAATAAATGTTTGAATGCAAAGGTAGGCCTATTCGTTGATTAGGCTAGGTGTTTTGTGTCAATCTAATGGATTATGTCCTGTTCTTGGTTCAATGCCGACTTCCAATTCCATCATGTCGACACTTCAAATGTTGAGCAAGTCATGTCCTGGGTTTTTCTCGTTATCCGCCTTATGTCCTTCAGTAATCAGTCATTATTCGAGCTCCCACCTCTAATTTCTTCAAAGAGCTTACTGGGCTGCTATATAAACACTTTTTCACTTATGCATCTTTTCCCAAGTGATATTTTCTTAATTTAGTCATGTACAACATTGTAGGCCTATATTTTCTTCCTTTTATTCATGGATCCCCTTTTCGTAGCATTGTTTCTTACTAGTGAGAACTATAATTGTTTGTTGTCAAATCTGACCTGACAGTCCCGAGGAATTCATTTTATTATCCAAATATTATAGCTCCAAGAAGATCAGCTAAACAAAAACAACTTGAAAAACACCTCAACTGTAAATTTTGGTACTTTAATGTCCACCTGGGCTCTGTTAACTGCAAGTATGCATGTAAAATTTGCAAAAAAATTGTTCTGTTGGACTATCGGATGTAATGTCCTTCACGGGAACCGAATAAATAAATAATATAATATATCAGTATTATCTCCCACACTTCCAAACTCTGTCAACAAAGGAAGTTCGTGTACCAGTACCACCTAAAAATAGTACATTGAACGCTCTCTCTTTCATGCTGGTGACGTCATATTTTGAGATACCATTGTTGATATACAATGTTCTTTCCAATTCTCTACTAGTTGCTGACGATTACTCCTGACGAGTGTCAGCCGAAAATATTCGGAATATTTTAAGTAACCATAAAGAACCTTCAATAAAAGTTCCTGTCCACATCCCAGATTGTAGCCGTATTGCTATGATTTATTATAATCATCATGGATCGCTTAAATGTATAATTTATCTGTTTTTCAGGAAGTGGTGATGCCCGTTTACTTTGTCGTTCTTCTCGTGCTGTTAAAAGTATTCGCTTACAAGCCGACAGCTTACGGTTCAACTTCCTCACAGAATCTACCAACAACTTCAATATCGACAAACATCTCTAGACAATTTTTCCTTGCGCCCAATTTAACTGACGTGCCTTCGTAAGTATTTCTGCCTGTGCGGTTGAGAGCCTATCAATCAAGGGTGGGCAGATGTGCTTCATGCCTACAGAAAGCGTTTGTTTACCATCTAAAAATACTAAATTGAGCTTAAGCTCGCTCTTCCCCCCAATTATTTGCAATTATTTTGTGATGCATTTGTTGATATGCAATGTTCTTTCCAACTCTCTACTAGTTGCTGACAGAGTGGTTTCATTCCCCTGACCGGCCTTTCAATTGTATATTCGGAATCAGTGCGATGCTAGATTTCGATTAAGACCTGCTTTATTAAATTTGAGCGATCATGTCGCCAGTTATAGGACTGCCAATTATGCTGCTTTTAGCCGGCTGAGCAATAGACTTCTCTGAGTATTGAAGTGTGACGACTTGAGTTGCACATCTATGCGTCGGTTAGTAATCTATGGTTAAACAAAACCTCTTTGCACAATTAGTTTTATAAGTACGAACCCTCTTCAATGTGGCGATTTCCTGTTGATTCTATAAGATTCGAGTCATATGACTGCATATTCGAGAGGCCTTGCTCAACTCGGAAGAATAAATTACAGATTTGAAATGACAATCCCTACTCTGCTACTCACACCCTTTTTGCAGACCATATGAAATGGCATAGCGATAGGGTCTTGCCGCTCTTGTGCTTGTCAGTCCCCTATCGAATAAAAGTATCCTACAGCGTTTGAAAGCTACTGTTTCTGTTTGAATTATATTAACATATTCCAATCTTAACAACTTATTTTGAACCTGAGATTAATTCCAATACTGATCACTGTGGCGATGTTTATTGGGGAGTCAGACATGACTTATATACATCGCATCGTGATGAATGCAACATATGAATACAGTATACAGATTAACTGCTGAATGCCTTGAGCGTGAATAATATATTCATATTGAAATAAACCCTGGTGTTTGAAC
>ATSW01003198.1:0-16870 GCA_000444245.1 Botryllus schlosseri | reverse complement strand
GTCGAGTCAAGTCAAGTCAAGTCACGAGTCAAGTCACAATTCAAGTCAAAGTCAAGTTGCATTTTCGTAGTATGAGGCATGCTTACGTCATTGCATTTTGGTAGCTGTCTAAAATACAGATTGAATGGTCATTGATTCCGAACCGATGAACAAATACAGAGTTACACGCAAGAACGCGCCGTATCGCTCACATAGCCTAACATAGTAATGCTAAACTATGTATATAATTGCATGGGCTCTGTTTATCTAGTTACCAGCCAAAATAGAGAATAGAGAAACGAATTTATAAGATGCAATCCATTACCCATTTACAAGTTGATATGATACAATTCGAGCCTGCGCCAATGATTGAGGACTATATAAACTACATTCGAATTCAATTTCAATAACACAAGAGGTTTGGTTAAGGTAAAAACAGAGAACAGAAATACACATTTTGCTATTGAATTACTTCACAATACTAGTTTACGACAGCGTAAGCTGCAAGTGTCGATCACTTCGTTTGCAGTCAATTTATTTGTGAGAGAACAATGGAGGCTCAGTAAAACGCACGATAATTGAACGGTTGGTCGCTCTCACGGGTTACACCCGCGTTTCGCGAACAATTCGACCATATGCAAGATACAGTGATTTTTATCGACATCAATTGCTTGATGACTTGAAATTGACTCGGGAATTTTGCTCCGAGTCACGAGTCAATCCACATTTCTGATACGCCGAGTCAAGTCAAGTCAAGTCATTTAAGCAAAGTGACTCAAGTCAAGTCATACGAAAAAGGTGACTCGAGTCATCCCAACACTGGTAGGGTCAGCAGAGTGCACTCACGCTGGTATTAAATAGTAGGGTTACGACATTTTGGAAGTAATGGAAAAAAGGTCATCACTTTGACTCGACTCCCAAATTACCCACTTTTTACGATGCTTCTGTTCTGTGATGTTGACTAAAAAAAAGGTCATCACTCTGATTTGACTCCCGAATGACCCGCTCTAACGTCCGCGTTACCTATTTCGCGTCTTATGCCGATTAGCAGTTGACCTTGGCCATTAGGCTAGCTGTAGAAGTTGTGAAGGAGGACGAATTGCGAATTTTAGGGAGGACATTTCGGAAGACGTATGGTAACCCGCCTAGGTTTTAGGGTGAATCAAATTCGAAATGTAGGAACTGTTTTGTCTGTCTGATGTAATAATAACAAAAGCGAACAACTATTAAAGGGTTGCCAATTGCCATACGTCCGGAATTCCCCGGAAATGTCCGGAATTTCATTCTTTAAACTGTGTCCGGGAGTAAAAGCTAAAATATGCCCAAATGTCCGGAATGTTGAAGACTTGAAGAGAGGTGAAATAGTTTCGTAAATCAACACAAACAATGTTTTATTTTCGGGAGGATTTATGCTACTTGAAATTTTTCTTTGCGCTGGGTGCGATATACTGTCACGTATATTGATATTAATATGGATGGATATCCCCGTCCTCGCAAAAATTTACAACAAAAATAAATTAAAATAATCATCATGTTCTGTAATAAGACTAATTGTAGGAGAACCGTATATTTCTAGTGTCGATAAGGCCGTTTGGATACTTTGTCAAAGATAGTGTTGCTCAGGCTTGCGGTCGTTTGCCCGTTTGGGGGGTCGCGCAGCAACCTAACGAAGAGATGTATCGACTACTCAGGACCTATCATCGCGAATGAATTACCACAAGATATTCGTGAATTTCCTTAAAATAGATTAAAAAAGACCTACATAATCACCTCTTGTCGTTATATTAACACAGTTGTTATACCTTGCCCAGTCATTGCTTCATTGATCATTTGCTACCATCGTTTACTTTTTCTTTTTAATGTTCCTTTTTAAACCAACATTTTTTTCAGCCAGACTGTATAGAGTCAAGTGTACCTGTTTGATGCTGGTGTCATCAGACTAGTTGACCTTCACAGTCGTATCGATCATTCCTATCTGATACCGAATACTGTACAATGTACATGCATATTTTCTGTACCACCACCATTGTCGTCAGTTTTTTATGCATTTTGGTTGGATGAAAATAGAGACTCTCTCTCTCTCTCTCTCTCTGTTGATCTTAATCGGCTTCGAACATAGGCCGTGAGTAAGTCTGGGCAAAGGGGCTGGCCATCTTTTTAGTAATCAGCTTACCAACGTTTGAGGTGGGCCACGGAACATTTTAAAATTGGAAGTGGAGTCGTGACAATTAAACGTCGGAAATCTCGGGATATGCAACCTGCTGGTGTTTACAGGCATTCCGGCTCATAAATAATTTTATCCGTGTGACATGAACATGACTCAGCGAAGTACAATTACGTTATCCGCATTTTCGAAACCATCATCTCCACCAGCCCTACCGCTAACTTTGATCGCGTGGGCTGAGAGGATGGATATTTTATATTGATATATTGAACAGCCAATACTATTGACAGAAATCGCAAAATTTAACAACCAAATTCACATAGAAACCAGATGCATCTGATAAGCCCACCAGAAGTAGCACCTAACACCCTATGGTGGGGCCTCAGACCAGCGTTTTTTTTTGCGACGGGAGTTGGCTTAAAAGTGTTGTTTCGGTCCTAGTTACAACTCACAACACATCTGCACCGACCTCAGAGCTGTCAAACACTCGGCCGGTGGGCCATCCAATTTCATCCAGCCCGCGAAGAGGTCCGTTGCAGACCAAATGAGAATACCAACGCTAGCTATCGCCAGAGCTCAAATTAGAGATGACCCAATGGTCTAGTTAATTCACGATCTATGCTTAAAAATATACTCCTGTATGCAATCGATAGGAAAAGCATTGCCAGTGTGACATCAAATACCGCATTTTGAAGCCCGCTAGGAGGCGCTAAAGAGTATCCAGAATTTTGGCCACAAAAATATGGTAACCCTAAACTATTACGCAGGTAAGATACGGCAGCAACGATACATAACAAGCGTTAACGGGTACATTCAGTTATAAATGACCGAGAACAACAACACAGAACAATAAAGAAATATTCCAAGACCAGAGGTGCTCCTTCTGGCGAAAGAGAATCTGCTTTCGCAGTTGTGTGACCGTAGATTCCAGGACCTTTAAATGAAAAAGAGAACGACCACAAGCAACTATAGAAAATAGACTCTCATTATCGAATATTAACATGGAATGTCAACGACCGATGTTTCGTTCCTCTTCGCTGAGGCTAGACTGTAGGATTTCTGGCCACTGCTTTAGAGTGACGCTTATCGCCTTTACGAGCCAAGCGCATCGCGAGCTTAAGTGCTGACTTTTGCATAAGTTGATTGGTATATTCAGAATCTCAGTAATTAGGGTTACAATGCGTCCATTTTTCGGATCTTTCTCCAGGACTGTAGGATTTCTGGCAATCCAAAAGTTATATTCCAGAGCGCAGAATTTCACATCAGTCACATCAATAAGTTTTATTAATATTTTCATCATTTTAAAATACTACAAAACTGCGATACGATGAAAAGATAGGAAGGTGTCGGAACAACTTGGAGTAGTCTTTAAGATCAGACGCCCACCTTGGCCTAGGCCAGGGGTCGCCAACTCAAAACGGGTCGCGGGCCACTTTTCACATTTCGTAGCGGCCGCCGGCCGCATGAATTCAATATCGATATAAACCAGGCAACCGCGTTTTAAAACTCTACGTCAGTACAACGCCGTACTACCTAACATGGGCAATGGGCATAGTGACCACAAAAGAAGTAATATTCTATTAAACTAAGGAATACAAATACAACAAAAAATTATTATCATCAATTTCATTTTATTTTGAACTCTGAGCTGTGCACGATACATGAAAACGTTTTTCAGCGACTAAGGAATCGATATTAGGGCTAGCGAGATACGTTACTAGCTGAAAGACCACCTCCACGTAAAGCTCGATCTTGTGGGGAAGCCCTACGCCAGTGTTTCTCAAACTTATTTAGACACGCCCCTCTTTATGATATTGAAAATTTTCGCTCTCTCCACATCGTCATATCAAAAATTGCAACCAAAATGCTAGCAGCCCCAAAGGATAGTTTGATGGCATGTAAAGTTATGACTGTTGATGAGAGAATTCTACAATAAGAATTCCGGAGTACACACAAAATATGAATTTCATGTAACTCGCGCCAAGCGCGGAAAAATTTTCAATTCATCGCAGCTCCGCGCCCCTTTCAGATGATTTCACGCTACTAGAGGTGCACACCACCATTTTAAGAACCACTGCACTATATGCCGTTCTCCAAGCGTCTCAGTCTTGACAGTGTTTGGCCATTGCACGTTAAGGCAATATGCCCAGCCCATTCATATCAGCTGATTATTCTCCGTCGTTGGAATGCTGTTTCCATCGCCAAAGCCGTTTTAGCTAGTGACGAATAGTGATGTTGGGCACAGGAAAATAGCTTATTTTGAAACAACAACAACAATATGTTGAAACTGTTGTAAACTTCAGCATTTCAAAATGGTTTTCTTAGCTTTCTTTAAAAATCTCAAATCAAGTCGCGGGCCGCAAAATATGACCTCGTGGGCCGCATGCGGCCCGCGGGCCGCGTGTTGGTGACCCCTGGCCTAGGCGAAGTAGTGAAGAGGTATGCACACTGAATGAAAAGTAATGCAGATAATATAAGACGCAAGTGACAAAATGAGGTGGGCGAGGTCGATGTTGGGTCGTGGTCCTGTAATTCTAAATTCTGACAAGTATTCATTTAGAAGAAATTGGTTGTATTTCAACTTGAATGCGGACATGCTCGACGACTGTCGGATAGCCGGCGAGATGCTGTTCCACAATTGGGGTCCGGCATAGGCCTACTTTATAGAGCAATGCGTTTTCTTGTATTCCGTTCTGATCATATGGTAGTTGTTCTTCGTTACGACGCGCGTGTGATGTGCTTGTGCGCTTTTGACTCCGAGGTGAAGTAGTTGAAATTTGAGGGACATTGACCGCAATGGAACTGATAAATAAACTTGGCAATTTCTAGCCTGTAGCCTCCTCATATCTTCTTAGAACACCAAATCTTTTGAGTAACGATTTATCAGTTGCACATCCAGGCCCCCGTGCGGCTTTGGCAATGATACGGCTGATCCGATGTTGAAGTTTTTGCAGTGGGTCAATCGTATTCTTGCAGGCAGCACCCCAACAAAGAATTCCGTATTGTAACTTTGATAGGAATAGAGTGTTGAACTGGCAGAGTGTACCTTAGGCGGCGAAACAGACCACACACCTTCGATAGTTGTGGTCTGAGTGATTGTATGTGACTCTTCCAGGACATGTCCGAATCCAGTAAAACACCAAGGTATTTTATTACCGTATTATTCTTACCGTATAAAATAAATATATACATTTAAAGTAACCGGTGTATGTAAGTAGGCCTACTTTTCCGTAATAACAGTCAATGACATGACATGACGTGCAATCGCTACTGGGATTGGTAGTGGCTATATAAAGCCATATGTTGGTGGCTCCATAAAGCCGCATTATAGAATCGCTATTCGTCTCACACTTCCTGTAGGATTAGATTCCACATTCATTGTATAGGCGAGTCTTCGCAACGTGTTCATTGGAGCATACGGTTGGCATACCGAATGACTATTGCAGCGTTAGGAATAGCTGCGATTTGAGCGACTATGGTCGCGCTTACGTGATTTATGCATCTCGATTGTCAGTGTTTTGGAAAATGCTTATACTCAAATAGCGCTCTCAGTACGAACCTGTTGTAGTGTATCAGTGCATTGAACTGTATAGGCTATTCTATGCGAGTGCCGTTGCCAGATTAACGTGTGTTGTGATAAATTATCACTGATCAATGATCATGATCAATGATCAATGATCATGCTATATCGCATTCAGATATATTCTAACATGCAAAACAGCGAAGACAGTTCTGGACACCGTACCACAGGTAAGACCAGGTCTACTGTCTTAAGATGTATAAAAGGCGAAGTCAACTTACAAACATACCACGAACGAGTCTCTCGGCACGGTGTTTTGACTTGATGGTGCTGCGAATATACGATTTAAACGTTGATTGATTGATTGATGTCATCCCTGGAGCCTGCCTGGTATTTACAATCCTTATGGGTTGGCCTCTTATGACACATGTGAGAGTGATCAACATCCGACCCGCCCAGTGTAAAATCTGTCTCCGAGTCGCGTCATTAAGGCCACGCAACTTCGCATCTTTTAGCAATCCAATAACCGTTACATAAACTCCATGAATATAGCTATTGGTTGTATATATGACTATAATATCAGTTCGTTCCTCTTCAGACATAATTTAACCACCTCTGCGAATAACACCCCATTGTTTTATCGGTATTGAAATTAACCCTTTCTCTTCAGTGATTGCCGGGGTGAGGGCAAAAAATACTGCAACAATCAAGGACGCCAAAATCATTATGAAGTTTAACGGTTCTACGTCTCACGATGTGCTCGCGGTAGACGCCAACGACGTTGACATTAGTGGTAATACGAAGATAGAAATGGTGGAGACCCCCAGAGAACCACGAAGGGAAGACAATCATTCCGCTGGAATTTACAAGTAGGTCAACCAGGCGGTATCCATATATGGGCTATTCCGATCAACCGAGACACTTGCAACGAGATGGCAGATATAGGAACTCGGCTACATTCTCGCCTGTGAATGACTGATCTGTTTAGTGGGGTGTCTGTCAAATTGTCTGTTTCAAACAGAGCCGTAACAGCAATTAGTCAGGTCCCCAAAATAATCGTGTTGGGTCCACAACGTGTGATCACACAACTTATCCGGGGCAAAGACCCCCATGCCCACGCCATTTTCTTCTGATATTTTGCGACTCCCGGACCAGTCGGATAAGGTAACGGCGAACGCTCAATACGCATCATAATTGCTAATAATAATATTATGAATAACTTAGTGTCAATCAACAGTCAATCTATAGTCGTGTTCACATTTATCGGTATCGGTATCGGTACTAGTTGCTGACGATTACCCCTGACGAGTGTCAGCCGAAAATATTCGGGTTCATTTTAATATGAATATGCTATTCAATTGTATATTGAAGTTCTGTACCTCAAAGAAGCTGTTCATTTATCGGTATAGGCGATGGAAGTTGTATCTCCGGAGATTTAGAGCACCCATGTGGCACATGACTTTAGTTAGACTATTCCCGAAGTTCTCGCGAGTCTATTGTTGTTCATTACTTTGTTGGAGCATATTGTTATTTAGTGACCTCTGGTAAAGATTGACACTACTTGAAATATATTGTAATCGCTCGCACATATAAGACCAAACTAAAAGGAAAACTCTTTGGGAGGCATCACATTCCAAATTCGCATTACTGCTCGGGATGCAATAATTTCCACTGTGCGTCACATTTGCATAGCGTGGGGCTCAGATTGCAAGGACAGGACTATTATGCGCCTGTACATATTAGGCCTAATATCGAAGATTTCGGCCAACATGCGTCAGTTATTTTTTGCCAATAAGGTTTATCGCCGCCGATCCTTCCGGGAGTGAATTTCCCGGAGTCGCATATTGGCCGAAACTTTTGCGTTGGTGTGTTCTGGCGCGGGGGTGACTGGTTCCATAATGACAGTGCCTAATAGTCCAGCACTCGCGGGCTGCATACTTTTGACTAACGCATCCAAATTGCTTCCAGCGATGCAAGGAATATGCCAGTCTCTTGCAATTGCGAACGCAGTTAGACTCAATTCTGTCAAAGTGTCAATGATACGTATTTTTTTCAAGAAGACGGTATCCATATTAAAGAAAGAAATCTATTGACACTAAATCGAAGAAAAGTTTCAAATTTATTAAGTATGGTACATATATGTTAATTTACGAAAAGTAGTTTGGGGAAATGCCCCATTCACTCCCTTGTCTTGGAAAAGCAGTGGACCTCGGAGTTCACGGACCAGTTTTACGACCACGGACCAGGTCCGCGAAAGGGCAAAATATCTTAGGGTCGACACCAAAATTCCGAGTATCCTGGATTTACGGCCGATCCGTGGATTCATCAATCCAGCGATTAGGAAGTAGATGATCTTCTCTCTTGAAATTATGGTTTTCGATGGTAATCCGCAGATTTTGGAATTCGTGAATAAGAGCCCTAATTTGTCGATTAGGCACAGTAGACATGTTTCTGTTGTCGCCGACATGATTCCGCCTGATTCACTCCCGTTCCTAAACGTTACCTTGACAGGTGGATACATTTTTCGTAGTACAGTATTTTGAAAATTGAAGCCAAGCGTGGCCAAGTGTATATCGAATTGACTATAGAGTTTTGATATTGCAACTGCATTCAGTCATTTTGTCTCGAGAGAATTCGTTCTCCGGCATCTTTATCAAATATAGGCCTATGCATGCCGCGAGTCAAAAAGATGCTTTCCAAACCATCTAAAATCTGAATTTCAAACTTTGATTCCGGCGTCTCAGCGGCTCGTAGAATGCATGATGTCAACATTATGTGTCAATCTTCATCATTCTTTCACAGGAATGCGAACTGACAGTCGGTGATTTCGTAATTTGTATCCAACTACGAAAGAAACATTCTGTTCAGGCTGTTTCAGTCAATTTTCATCGTGGAGGACAGATTCGCGCAGAGCCACTTTGATGTTTCCACTGATCAATTTTCATACCAGTTCCATATTGACTGACTTTTAAGATTTATGATGATATTCTCTAAGGTGAATTTAGCGCCCAAGTTCCAAGAATAATGAGACAGTTAGTCACAACGTGATCCAATACTTTCAGACAGTAAGAGTCACATGTTTTTTTTATCACGTCCAAGTGGTGTTTTGGTGTGAGATATTAATATGCTATTTTAACTTCAGCGCTACAACAGGTTGTTGGTGATGATTTGCCGCATGCCCTATATCAAGGTCTCATGAATTGGATGGGCGCACTCATAGAGTGACATAACAATGCTGGTAAAGTTTAGTAAACACATAAGCAGTAAGCACGCGCAACCCGAGAACTTTAGCGAGATCACGTCCCATTTCTATACCATTATTCATTACTTTGGGCTGTGGAGATGAAATTCGTGAATTCTGAATTTGTTGGGGTCTTCCGCTTTCAAATGTTTCTTCCCAGACTAGATTTAAAGCGATCACCGATGCACCTTCATCGGCGCTTATTTTTAAAATAACTCCACGTCGATTTTTCCTGCTTTGTAAAGCACCGCAGCTTGTCCTATTCAAATGTGGCAGTACTACTTGAATAACCTTAGTAAGTATACAGACCGATGCTGGTTATTTTACATTTGATACGATCATATCATAGTAATGTACATATCAATGTGTGTAGGTTACAGTGCCAGGCCATGTCGTTGTAGAAATATAGAGCCGATGTAATTCGCCAATAGGATAAATTGAAAATATGTAGTTGATACTGAAAATCTTTCTGTACCGCATATGCGTGGATGTCAGTTTGTCGGTAATGTGTCTATTGGTATCATGTATTCCGTCACATTACCGCTCTTTTGTTTCACGAAGATGCATTCGAATGTAGCCTACGTAGGATTTGTCGATCGCCTTGAAAGTGTTTTGACACGCATGCGTGGGTTTCGGTTACAGCACTTTTCTTTACAATGCTTCTCGCTCAGTGCCTCGCTTCCTGTTCGAGGATCATCGTTTACCGGGGTATTTCCCAGAATTTTTCTCTTGAGAAGCGTAAAATACCACTTGGCCGTCTTGTTGGAATTCCAATGGTATGTGAACTATTTTATATTAATTCATTGCAAGTAAATGAACGGACTACTTGCTGATCAAAATCTGAAATGTCGATCAAGCTGGTAAAACTGATTCGATTCGGCCAAGTGCATTTAGCCCAGTACCATGCGCTAGTACAAAATATATGAATATTTTTTCGAATTTTCACAATCTGTCACGTTTTGCCAATGTGTTGCCCATGTTTTGTCCAGTTATGTTAATGTTGATTGGCCTACTATATTGGCGTACTACTACTGTCATCTGCAAAGTTTTCCATATGTTTTTCTCTCAACTAGCGCCTATACGTTAAAATTAGACTAAGGATGTAGCCAACGAGTTGTGTAGGATGGAACATCTAACAGTACGAAGAAACGTTACATCGCTATACCTCTCATTATCGTGAAATGTGGAGTGTTGAACCGGTACGAAAATGAGTGATCTTGATCAAGCACCCAATGAAGACATTCAGAATCGGGAAATCTATCGTGAAATTGGATTAGAGGCATTACAAAGTAGCTCAGGGATGATGGACAGAATTGGTATGTTGATAACATATAAATGCTATTATCTCTATATTTCCATGAATGTTGACTGTTTTCATTGTTCAATGACGCTTCAACTGCTTCTGTGTAAAGTAAATACCGCTCCAGATATCTATTTATTCACATTCATGCCCCTTACGATGAAAACTAAACACCTTTTGTAAATTCGCGACATTATGAAAGACGGGAAACCACAAACATTATTCCATCGGTTATATCGTTCCATCCACATTTTTCCATCGGTTCTGCCACAAAAAGATATTTTTTCGGCATATAAACTAAATATTTTTATGTATAGGGTAAACCTTTGTTTTATGAAGATAAATAGACGACAGTGCAATAGCAAGATAAGCAGTTACGGTGACAAGCAAACACAATATGCACACTATGAGACTCCAGGTTCCAACGAATGGTGCGAACGGGCTGAAATCCATCACTCAGTCACACTGCAAAGCACTAGTCAAGTGGTTCGAAACCTTTCTGTCTTTGCGAACCCTGTTTATATATATATTGGCTTTCAATTGAATAAAAGGGCAAAAGAAAACAGGAAACAAAAGAACATCAAGATAATCAGTTTTGGGCCCTTGTTAAGCGCCTCCAGCGTGGAGCGGTCGTGGGCGTCTTCGAGCGATAGCCCGCGTTGCGCTAGCTCGGTCTCTATTGTCGAGCGCCATGTGGTTCTATTCCAGCCATCTCTGCGCCATGCCTCCGTCGGAATGTGGTTGATGATGGCGGCGGCTGGCGGCTGGTTGATCGTCTTGATGCTGCACTAGATGAGTGCATCGTAGTTGGCGTTGAGTGTCTTAGCCAGCTTTTCTGTCAGCGTGAGTGCTTCTATTCCGTAGATAAGAACCTGCTCGACAGTGGCACGGAAAAGGCGGGTCTTGAGCTGCATGGGGTGAGGCACTTGAGTGGAAGAGGCAATGTAGCCGTCTTGCCGCGCCCCAGGCCTTTGCTCACCTCGCCCTCAGTGCTTTTGCAGAGTCCGCGACGTCAATACCGAGGTATATAAAGCTTTTGACATTCTTGAGCCTGACTTCTCCCAGTTGAATTGGTGTCGCGTTCTCCGGCATAGCTGGTATGGCCAGAACCTCAGTATTCTTGACATTGATCTTGAGACCAATAAGAGCGGCGGCGGCCTCTAGTTGGTTAATGTGGCGCTGTTCCAATGCGGTATTCGGGGCAAGCAAGGCGAGGTCGTCTGCGTATAGGCAAGAATACCTACGTGGGTAGCCTCGCGAGTCGTACGCGTACGCGTTCCTTGCCGTGGCAGCCATTCAAAGAAGTCCGAGTTGTCCGGGAAGGCCGTTCGTAGCACGAAGTGAAGGATTATCACGAACAAGAATAGTGCCAAGGTGTCACCTTGAAGCACGCCAGCCGAAGTGGTAAAATCTCCGCTTGGACCGTCATCTGTTCGGACTCGCGCTCGTGTGTCAATGTAGAGGGCCATAATGGCGTACCTTATCACCTCCGAAATTCCATAGAATCTGAGGATCTTCGCCATGGCTGGGTGCGAGACCGAGTCGAAGGCTTTCGCAAAGTCAACGAAGACAGCCACAACATTCTTTTTGTGTGAGCGGCAGGTGTCAATGATTGTGCGCAGTGCCAGGATATGCTCTGTTGTGCCACGGGGTGGTCGAAATCCATTCTAGACATTCAGGAGCTTGGACCGTCAAGAACCCCCGCGGACCCCTTTAGGTTTAGTTCAAATTTAACTCAAATATCGTCCAACCGTCATCTGACAAAAGGACTTTTCTTGAAAATAACATCATGCTATTCATGTAGAAATTGGGAGTATACTTTTAGTATTTCAAAGCGAATTTCGTAGCTGCGTCTCTCGAAATAGACGGCCGTGTCTTGAAAATCCGAGCCGTCGATTTGATGTATGAACGAGTGCCGAAAATCGATTCCCGTAAATATACGAGGCGGTGAATGTATAATAACGCGTAACGCTTCCGACGACACCACTGGGTATGATCGCTACAGATATGGCACCAAATTGAGAAACAGATTTTCAATGAACATATAACGTCCAGTCTAATTATTTCTATCTAGCAGCTCGCCTAGAAGTTATTCAGCAATAGCGGTTATGTAGATCACATGAGAAAATGGATTTTTGTAATCAAATCTTTTATAAAACCCCAACAAAAACACATCTAAAATTCAATATGTTTGTGTCAGTAGGCTAATGGCAATTAAAATGAGTTTGCACAGTAGAATATTTCATCTCAGACGGCCGGGGAAGCGAGTGGCGCAGTTGGTTACGCACTGCAGTCACGACACCAATGGATGTGGTTTCGAATCCCAGTTCTGACCAACATCTACGTGTCGGAGGTTTCTCTGGGCTCCTCATCGCCGATCCCACTACTACGGTAGTGCGTTGAAAAAGCCCAGACCGAAAGTGAGCCGTGCTACAAGTCGGCAGCTGAGACAACGCTGGGGGCGCGTGCTAGTGAGGGTGACTGAGGATTGACTGGGAGAAGAGAATGAAAGCCGTCCCCAAGATTACGAAAGACAAAGACACTATGAACATTATCACAATTCATGTCGTGGCAGCACATAGCTTGAAAAAGCGATAAGCGCCACTGTGTTGTACTAATAATAATAATAATAATAATAATCTCAGACGGCCATCTCTGTTTACGTGAGTCCTGAAGGTTAAGCAGTTATGAAGCGAAACTGCCTCGTGATTTCTACAATTAAAAAAAAATACAAGTTAGGTTATCAACCATCTTCCAAATTTGGAGGTTTCGCGGACCCCTGAAAATGCTTTGGGGTTGTTGAAGGGGACTGATGACCTTGTTTTTTTCAGATCAGCTCCGGTTTTGGGGTCTATTTTGACTAAAATCTCATATATTCACTGTATGCTCTAGATCAGGGGTGTCAAACTCAAATTGCGTCGTGGGCCGGATTCAAGCCTTCAAATCGCTCGCGGGCCGGGCCAGTCAACGGATTCTAAAATGTTACCTCGTGCTCTTGCTTTTTACTTGAATACCATATATATACATAGATAATACACTGAACGTAGGGTTTTTTAAGTAGCAGGTCACAACACCTGTATTTGCGAACAATGGAATTGGCAAAAATACGATGATTGTCCGTTTGAATAGAGTTAAGACCCGCTAAAACAGTGGCGTTACCGACGATATAAGTTGGCATATTCTATGCTCCCTTTGATTTCGTCGTAATCTGGCGTTAGCCTTGCATACGCGTTGTGAGGAATACAACGCGGACGTTGAAATTTGATTTATTATTACTAAACCGCGAGTCTGGGGATCAATTGGGTCGAAACTGACACAGCACTTCGACCATAGATATTAAATATTTTGGATATTAAATATTTTCTGTGAATAACTAATTTTTGGTCCATATTGATATAAAACACTGAACTTAGTGTGCACATTTTGCCTTCTTGGAATTGGGGATCAATTTCACCGACTTGTTAATGGTGGTAGAGTGAAACCCTAGCGCCGTAGTCGGGTGGTTATAATGGGGACTATGAACATGGAAGTATTTCCTGCAAAAAATCTCAACATTTGTTACAAATGTTCTGTAAAATATAAGAAATTTTCAATCTACTCAGAATTGCTTCGTTGGCCGGATGAAATCGTCTGGCGGGCCGTACGTTTGACACCCCTGCTCTAGATATATATAAAAAACGGCCAAGTCGTATTATAAAGTTCAAATATTCAATATACTTGTTATTTTTACATGCTGAAGACTGTTTTAAATCAAAATATAGCAACATCATTAGATTTAGGGGCATTAGATTTCTCATGGTTGGAGACTTTCACGGATATCACGTACCTAAATAAACTCCAAAGTATCTACCTAAATACTCAAATAACATTGCATTAATTCAATCAGTTTTATGTCAACCACCTATTGTAAATTTAAAATAATCAGTTGATGTATAATATTATTTAGAAATCTTGAAACAAAATTGTTTCTTGTACGAGTTTCGCTTGTAAGCAATTGAGTGCAGTCTCTCGAAATGTTCCAGCTATAATATACCGTATAATGTGTTCATATCATCTATCCGGTCATATCTCTTTTGTTTGTTGTTTTGATGTCTAGGTGGAACATTTTTCCTTGCTTTTCACTCTAATCACCAAGATGATCTGGAAATATCAAAAAGACTGGACAAGAAATGCAATTTAATGCTCATGTGTTTCCTCCTATTTTTGGACTATCTGTTTGTATTGGGTGCTTTGTGATCTCCCAAAAAGTTTTATTTTCTACATCCTAGGAGGAATTCCATGTAGTAAGATCCTTTCTTAATAGGAAATTGAAATCTTTCATCCAGGTTTCACCACTCATGGCGTCGTGATCCCCAAAACTAAAATATGAAGTTTACATCATCATCATTACCATTCAGTGGGGTTAGTTAGCGTAGTGGTGATGATAAGCGTTTGCTACCCGGGTGGCCCGGTTCGATTCTGCGGCGAAGGTTTATTTGGGATCCTCTATCCCCGCGCCAAAATCCCAGAAAAAGACTCGTTGAAAAACCCGCGGAATAGAAATTAACGTCCAGAAATAACTGTCAAAGGGCAGTAGGTCGAGGGGGAGGCCAGTTTAAGATACCGCAACTGGTCGCTCGGCATCATCCTATATCTGTTCATTACATCGCATTGTGTCTTATCGCATTGTACATTGTGAGTGCCTTGATCAGATGAAAATAATATCTGACGATTATATATTTATATTATGGAACATTGGAACAGCGCACCCATTACTACTAAATGCACCCGCTACTCTACCCTGCAGACATCCCTTAGTGCTCATTGAAGCATGTGGTCTCCCGTCTCCCAATATGAGTAATTTAATCCATATATAGATGTTTTGTTACACTAGATATTGTCTTTTCCAGATGATTTATCTGTCGTGAAAGGGAATAATGTAACAATAAGCAAGGCATCAATAACGAGCGAAGTTAACATCTACCCTGCTTCCCGATATTCGCAAGGTATGCAAGAGATGGTTACCAATTGCGAAACCTGGCAGTTATCGAAACTGACTTTAATTTTTATTCTAGAACTGCCCAGAAGTGAGCTGAGTGAGTACATCTAAAATATTGTCATGTGTATAGTTGTAGATTATTTTGCAATGCAAACATTACGAGTCTAAAACAGAAGCAATTCACCCCTGATATACATCGGTTGCGCTGGGTAAAAATGTAACATTTTACCGCCACTGTGAACCTTTTACGAAACCCTTCACTCTCTGAGAGTGATCGGAGTTTCATCCAGTCATCTACACCCAATAAATTGAGTGCTTTCTTCGTTGCGATCATTTGCTATCCTTGCTTCTCTTTGATTCTCGAACGACGAAACAGAACTCGCGTTTTAGTTATGTCAGAAAAGTGTTGGAATAAATAAGTCGTGGAATATCACAAGACATTGCCCACCATCTGACGTATACACGAACTTTGACGTTTCTATAGTTTTCTCAATATCGTATCCCACACCACATCAGCAGATCCGATGACGAGGGAAAGTTTGCGATAAAAACTTATCTTGCACATGTGCTCGATGTACGTCTATTATTCTGCGGTGTAATAAAAATATTTTCAGTCGGATATCACTGAAATTGAAAAACTTTTCCCGCTTTGCCTATCACTCAATGGATCTTGACTTTCCCAGCTTGGTAAACTTGTTGTTCCTATAATTTTAATTATCATATTTCAGGGATTTGATTTGACCAGAAATCGATACCATGTAGCCGACTAAACCTACTTACTGAAATAATACTGAGTATGACAAGCGAGATTCAAGCACAACTGTGATAAGTTCTTTATATTTTTTTCAGCTTTAGCCAATAGTTTTTTATATAAATTTGTTCTTTATAGACGAAAGGTACTGTTCATGTTCAATGTTCATTTGCCATTACTCCAGCATTCGTCATATATACGATGTAGTCGTGTACTGTAAATGCATTGGTGCAAAATAGGTGTATTTACGAGATTTCTATATACTATAGCGTAGAATGCAAGTCTCGCTATCGCCGCTTTCTGGTAAGAAAGTTCGCTTTCACGCCCATTCTAGTAGACGAAAACAGTTCTGATACACCAATCCTCTGGGAGAAATATACCAGGGGTGTATTGACCTCTGTTTACGCGCACGATCTCTTTTTGCGGTGGTACGCGGAAATTTAACCCACTCCGCCCCTGAGATTTCCATTCCTATTGGCGTGTTTGACTCGTTTTCACCCACTTGAATGGCTGTAAAAGCTACATTTTGCACCATAAGTGCCCTTTTCGGAATCAACTAGTTCCCACCGTTATATAGAACTGTCTCACGAAATTCGAAAGACGAAAACGAACTGGATAACATTACTGGTTGATGTCAATCACTTTTTGTAAGAGAATCGGCTGAAAAATTTGAGTTTTATGATGGAACCGTCTGACAATAAATTGAATCTGCCTTGCCTTATTCTCATGCTACGCTATAGCGGAAATCGGCGAAATACAAGATATTCGTTTACAGAGTAGTTTATCGCTGAACTATGAACTTCTGGGTCAAATTTGATTTTCTGAAAATTCATAGGGAATCATACGACGTGAAAAGATATCTTCGCGGCGAGATCAAAGTAGCTCAAGACCATTTTTTCAAATTTTGAGATCCAGTTTTCAAATTGATAGACAATCA
>ATSW01003197.1:0-10461 GCA_000444245.1 Botryllus schlosseri | reverse complement strand
TCATCATCATCATCATCATCATCATTGGTTTATTAGCAATTTTATCAGTTCAATACACCACAAAAAATGCGATACAATGAAAAGACAGGAAGATGTCGAAGCGACAAGGAGTAGTCTATGGAATCTGACACCTACCTTGGCCTAGGCGATGTAAAGAGGAGGCATGCACACTGAATGAAAGTAAAGAAGATAGTATAGAAAAAGAATGCGACAAGAAATAGGGCGGCATGTCATGGGAAGCGAGATCGATAGGTCAGTCGTTAGCACCAATGCCAATGCCAAAATATGAGCGGTCTGATGGATAAAATTTGAAAAAAGGAAAAGCTACTTCAAAGGCCATTGAATTAGCTCAAAATGGACTGCTCGAGACAACAAAATCACTTTAGTACTAATTAGAAAATGCATAAAATTATAGGGGTTACCATATTTGAAAATGCCCAATCTCAGAAAAGTTGACCTCCGTCCTATGTTACATTTTGCAGCTTTGAAATATTAGCGTCGCAATAATTCATGAAAGGAACATTGAAATAAATACCAACTGCCTTGCAAGAACAGCAATATTTTTCATCAATTTTCGAGAGACCTCACCTATTCCATCATTGAATCTCATATCCCACCTCCAAAACAAGCCGAAACAGCGCGTTTACAATGAAAAATGTGCGTTTTGTTTCAACGCGACACAAAACATACATATCAAGTCCTGGACGAAACAAACCTTGGTGTGATTGCTGTGGATCTTGGTACTTTGATTTCTGGACAGGTTACCGTGCCGTGTCTGTGGCGATTCACTGTGTCTCACCGTTGGCTGCGACGAACGATTTGGCTGCTGGCGGCGCGGTGACTTTGGCGGGTGGATGGGAGCTGGGTCGGGTCGAAGATGTGACAAAGTCGAATCCTGTAGAACACAGTGGCGTTATGTCAAAGGAAAAACACAAAATTCAAATGAGGCGTAGAGCAAGACGCAGCCTTTGCATAAAGAGATTCTTGGAGGTACAGAACATGACATTACAATTGAATATTCCATTCATTTTTAAATGAACCCAAATATTTTCGGTTCACACTTGCCAGAGGTCATCGTCAGCAACTAGTAGACAATTGTGAACTGAAGAACTTGGCATATCAACAGTATCATCACCAAATATGACGTCACCAGCATAAAAATTCGAACAACCGACGTGAAGAGACGGCTGAAGCTTAATTTATATATGTTTAATATGACAGCCAACAGTGTACTCCCGACTAGGGTCGGACAAACTCGGGTTATCTGGGTGATCAGTGGGGCGATATTTTACACTTGCCCAAAAAAGTTTAAATTTTGTCAAAATTGTAATGGTGAAAATTGTTAACAAAGTCAAAAGTTTTTAGCAACCTGCATTTCGTTCATATCGTAGATGTTTGCACTGTCAGTGAGCTTTTCATTTGACATTTTACAGTTTGTAACCTACTTTACTGGCCTACCGTTGCAGACGGCCGATTGTCTGCTCATTGTGAATCATAAACGGTCAATTGAAACAATTAGGTTGACATGGTGTTATGCTCAATGTACCGCAATACCCTAACTGAAGCAAGACGGCGTTGGCGTTTGTTCTTATATCAAAAAGCGCATGATGAAAAAGTGTACTGTAGACGACATTGTCATAATGAAGCAACATGGCGTGTCACCAGCAGTATACGCACAACGACTGCTGCTGTTGAACGTTCTTTCTCCAATCTTGGCAAGCTACTCAGTAAGGACAGACACTTTCTACCAAGAATGGAGGAAAGTATCTGTCGTTGTACTACACAACAAATTTTAGTTATTTCTACAATAATGCGTGATGTAACTACTGGAATTCTTCGTAGGTCCAGATTTTGTTAAAATAAATTTTTCAATGTTAAAAATTTGTCAGTTTTTGAGTCAAAAAGGTTTTTCCATGCCAAACTACTTCTGAAGGACAGACAGTTCCATTGTTCCAACCAAAAATGAAGATAACTAGTACAATTCTACCATTATGTGAAAAAAACCCTAATTTTCATGCACAAGGGCAAAATTTTAACAAAATTAAATTTTTGAAGATCAAAAAATGTCACAATTTTTATTTTTTAGGTCAAAGTTTTCTGATTTTAGGTAAAAAAAATCGCCTTAGCAATCAGATTACGAGTCACGTATTGAGCTTCAACCAGAGTCGAGTATCCGAGTACCACCTATCATGACTTCATTACAGTGTTAATGACTTTATTCGCAGGGTTCCCGTGATTTCCTTATTTCTCAGAATTGTCCTTCATTCGAAGAGTGATGACGCCTGATAAAACTACGGTGTTGTTATTTCTCAGATTTTTCCATATTTCTTAAGCGAGTGCATATTTTGTCCATACTCGGCATAACTTTGTCGTTATTTTTATTTGGGCTTCACTCAGGAAATCTTCATTGATTTTCAATTGAATTTCAATTCCCTGACACAAAATTCTCTAGCCAAATGGTCGACCGCAGCTATTGCTACTGGTTGGAATTGGGTCAAATCCGGTGTGCGAGTTTTTTTCATGCAACCCCTTATGCCAGTGAAATTTTTAGCAGCCCGCGTGCAGTGCGCCGGCGCGCAGGGCATGACTATCTGAAAAAACTCATGGCACGTTTGCACGCAGCACAGTACCGATCGACACACTGGTTACCATGACTGGAACTCGTTTAACAATAGCTCTAAGACAGGAAATTTGCAGTGCAACCAAGCCTAGCGCATCGCCGGTCAGCTGGCCGAGAGCCTGCAAACGATGCTCAAAGAATCAACACGTCTATGCGACCTCAGCGTGAGAACACAGGAAGTGACTCAAATCACTGTCGTGTACATGACAATGCAGTCATGCTGTGTTGTCTCCTTACAGCAAGCTGTTTGATGGAACTGCTGAAAGCCTGTGAAAAATTTCAGTGAAAGATACCTTTATTTTCTGTAGAATAGACTGTGTTCTTTGGGGCTTTCTTTGCGCTTTCTCGAGTGCTTGTTCGGATTCCTTCAAAGTCTAAAAGACGAGAAAGAATAAACTACAAACAACAGCCAGTAACGAATCCGTGATCATTCAACGTAACTAAAGAATAGGCCTCAACTGTGCGACCAATTGTGTACAGTGGCTAAATACCATCAGGTTGCATCCTATCTATATATAATCCATGTATATCGCGCCACATACCTTGACCACAATACATAATTTTACAGATCACACCAAGGCCGCAAATGCGCAAAATCCGACTCACGTACAGCCAGGGGCACAGCCAAGTCCAGAATATGAGGGTTGAAACTTTTAGAAACAAAGTGCGCCATGGACCGGTTGTGATGTATTGAAAACAGATTCATAATGAAATTCATATCCAGAACTTCAGTCGGTTCACACCAAAATAATAGATAAATATTCTATGTCCGAATGCAAACCCAGCTTGAATACCTTTGCAAATCTATAATTACCGCCAAGACGGTCAAAATCACCAAATCAGGTGTAGTCAAATCTAAAGCCATGCTTATTCCCGCTACGGACACAGCATTTGAAACATATTCACACGGCACGCTACAGAGCCTTAAATTGCACGGTACACGCATCACGAACTACCACCCTCCACACAAGCAAAGCGAGTAAATCGAGCGAACGCTAAACGATGCTCTTACGTTGTGGTAACTCGATATAAACTGTGCATGAAGGTCATTTATCTTCTGTTGGCTTTCTGGATTGTCGTCGTCTTGCAGACCAGACTCGAATTCGTCGACAACGTCGAAATTCCTATCCCTGTCATAGACATAACATCAACGCAATGCATATGGAGATGTTTTCAGGTTCGCAGATGCATCGGGCAAACCAATCCAAAGATTTGAACCAAATAAAGTAACGTTGCAACTATTGACGTAGCATTTTAGATACGACAAATATATCTCTGAGCGGAAAAGAAAAACTCTAAGATCTAGAGACATGACAAATGTTGACCAGTATCAATATCTAGAAATAGGTAGAGTCCTGAATCCCCAAATTTTGTTTCATTTCGAGAATAATGCAAATGTAAACAGTATTTAAACATCTGATTTAGCCTTGTCTTATAAAAGGCCAGAGTCCAAATCGAATATTGTGTTCAAGAAAGTTACATCATTTACGTCAACATCTACTAATTGCGGTCACTGAAACTCCCAAAATTCCTATTTCAGAGATTTGACCGATCCCCAATCAAAAGATTACTCGAATGCCACCAACTTGCAATCTGATTTCAGGTTGTTTTCATGCAATATGAGTTTTTATTTCAATAATAGTAAAAAAGCTTGCAGCAAGACTTACGTTCCGACAGGTATAGAATCAACAGGTTTGTCGTAATAATACGGGTCGTTCTCTTCTTCTGCGCTAGCACCCCTGTTACTGAATACCTCTGCAACGAAAGCGGATTAGTTGATGTTTTATGATCCACATTTATATTAAGCACTAAGATAACACGGGAGTGCACTGTGCACGGTGCAGTAGGGCTGTTCAATAACAATTTCTTCTTTCAAATTTCACTGGCCACGTGATAAAATTATTATGTTGGCTAAAACATCGCTGCACACCAAATTTGGCTCAATTCCAACCAGTAGAAGATGGATTCTTGCAGTCGAAAATTTTGAATTTATCATGCGAGCAGGTCCTCAATGAATGGAACAAATAATATTGTGTGGCAAACATAAGCCAACTAAACTTCCGCGATAAGCGACAATTCTGTAGCAGCTTGAATCCACACAGCATTCCTGAACTTCGGAAGGTACCGTTATTGGTAAGATCGATTTGATATGAACTGATTTGCAAAATTGGTACAGCATTTTCGAAACTCTCGACTCAGGTAGGCTCATCTGACGGCATAAAATTCAACTGATCCAGACATCTGATAGTGGAGATAGTCACACAAAAAATCAATTCCCCCCCGAGTTCGAAACATGTGTTATGAATACATCATAATTTCCATTGAACTTTTACGACGCAATAAGATTCTGAAGATTCAGAGATTCACAACAGACGGTTTACAGAACGATTTCACCATCTACATCGCTATATTTATTGTGGCAGTCACTTGAAACGCAATCATCAGTGATTAAATTGGATCAATTTGCATAAAAATTAGCGTCGTTTGATGGCTTGAATCTATTAAACCAGTGGTTCTCAACCTTTTAGGCTTCGCGGACCCCTTTTGACCGTCACGGACCCTCGCGGACCCCGCAAGTTTTAGTTCATGTTTACCTCTATTATGGAGCAACCTTCATCTGTCTCGTGCAAATATGAACTGTATAGGCTTGCGGTAAGCAGCAAAATAATGATTTTTTTTTTCAAATAACATCATACTATTTAAGTTGAAATTGAAGACTTTTATTATTTCAAAGCTAATTATGCTGCTGTATTTCCTGAAGTACGTGGTCGCGTCTTAAAAATCCGTGTCTTCATTTTGAAATTACTGAGGAGTGCCGAAAACCATTTTCGCAAAGCTAGATGGAGGCTAATGCAATATTACCGCATAACGCTTCCGACGATACTTTTGGCGTGATCGCAACATTTATGGCAACAAAATGAAGAAATATATATTTTATGAACATATCACGTCCAGCATCTAGCGCAGGGACGGGCAACACAGAGACCACGGGCCGGATTCGGCCCGCAACGGCATTTTGATCGGCCCGCAGAGAGTTTCTACCGTCAAAGTGAAATCCTAATTTAAAAGTATAGACAAATTTTATGCGCCAAAGAATGGATCCAAGTTTTCCAAGCTGAGAAAGACTGTCATGGAACGACTTGTTCTGTTCGGGTTTACATATATATTTACGAGCAATCATTTTCGACCATAAACAATTGAACATTAACAAGACAAGGCTGCATACCAATATAACTGGTGATATGAATTTTAGGGTTGGGGCGTAATGCTTTGATAGCAACGAAACACTCCTTGTTCATAAAAAAAATCAGCCTTGTCGATAGGGCATCCGCAGTAAGAATGCGCCAAATCTGAGAGCCGAGCTTTGAGAGCAGGTATATCGTTGTCCGATTTATGACGGGTGGCAGCCGAAAATATTCGGGTTCATTTCAATATGAATATACTATTCAATTGTATATTGAAGTTCTGTACCTGCAAGAAGCTGCTCAAATAGTGGTTATGTATATCACAGGATAAAATGGATTTCGTGGCGAGGTTTCAATCCCTGCATTGGGACAAATTAGGGAAATACTTCGGAAATATTTATTTCAAACGACTGTTCAGTTAATTTGATGAGAATGACAACTTCAAATCGAGAAGGTTTCGCAGACATTACGAAGTCACCCTGATTGACGTCACTATCTCCATATTTTTATTTTTTCCACTAACATCAACAAAACGTCTCTAAACAGCAATATGTTTGTATCAGCAGGTTATTGGAAAATTGACAATGAAAATGAATTTCCACACTACGACAGTTCATGTCAGACGATTACTATGATGATATGAGTCATGAGGTTTTAGCAGTGTTGTGCGAAACTGCCTCATGCTTTCTCAAATTAAAAAATAAAGTAAAAATTACGTTATCAACCATTTAAAAAATTTAAAGGTCTCGCGGACCCCCGGTTGAGAACCGCTGCATTAAACATTGCACCTGGACTGTTGCTGACTGTAGCTGGAGAACTTTCAGATCGAATTTTTATACGATGATCCTCCGGCAAGTCGTAAGGGTCATATTCCTGAACGCAAAAGTATCCCGTATAAAAGTAGAAACACAATCACAAAAAGTGTTCGAAATCCAAGTAACGTCACAGAATAAGCTGTGAAATAGCTTGTCTCGATCCCCGATCTTAGTCTGATATCAATGGATGATATTTAAGCAACGGCACCAGTCAATAGCCAGTATACCGATGACAATGTATGTCCACTGCCTTACATCCACGGGTGTAAATAACAGTGCTAAATCCACATAGGAAAATTGAACATTGCTGGGTGAGGAGGTGACAGTTGGTTTGAGGTAGTTACTTGCGTTGTTTCAGACAAAGACAGACTCGAAGGCGGGAACATTGTAGACTTGTGTATTGTACATTTTAGGCGAGAACAAAGTAAACGCCAGTTGCACATGATCATAAATTATTCCCAATTACCCATTACCCGATCACCAAGCCCATAAGACGTTATAATGAGTGATATTCGATTCAGATTCTAATCACTCGCGTACTCGATTTTACCCAGCACTAACAGCGATATGAGACAACACTGCAAGTCACGATCAGTAGTATTACTGCACACTACGAACACTCGAACACGTTAAATTCAATCAGTCAGTTACTCGGGATCGTCATAATCGAGAAATCTTACGCCTGATTTCGGAGAGAAGGCAGCTTGAAATGGGCCGGGTGAAGTCGATTGTTCGGAAGACGTGCGTCGCTTGTCGACTTTCGCATAAAGAGGATCGCGTTCGTCTGCGGGCTTCGGTTCGAAGTTTTGTGACTTGCTCGGAGGGATCCGCAGTTGCGTCCGATCGCCTGGGAAAAGCGGTATTACAAGATACTGGAGTGCAGAACAAGTTTTCCAACGATACAATAACATTTAAGGAACAGTCATCCAAAAATCGACAGATGCCTTTAGAAACAAAGCACTTCTACCTCAAGTAGATTCTGGCTACTTGCGTTACTTGAGTGTTTACTACTTCCTGTCTTTAAGCAAAGATGCTGACTTTCAACACATTCCGATTTTGAAACAGACATAGCGTAATTGTCGAGTTTCCGGCTTCGTCATCGGTAGGTCGAGGGTTCGATCCCCAGCCGGGTCAGACCAGAGACCTGATTATTACCACTGGTACAGAGGTGTGCATAACTACCCCACTTGGCGCTCAGCGTTACCGGGATACCATATAGGGGTGGTGCTGCACCTTCGTTGTCCAACGACCTATTCCTATTCGGTTTTGGGAGAACTTTTGGGTGTTAAATCGTCAAAATAACTTTGCGGAATATTCATCAATGTAATCGCCAAGTATATTTTCAAAGATTGAATCTATTTGCAGCATCGTTAGTCAAAGATGCATCTCGGTATTTCAAAAGTAGCCAACGGTGATCAACTGACAAAAATGTACAAACCCTCAACCAAATCTGCTTTTTATAAACTACCGTACTTTTACTGCTAAAGCGCTTTCCAGACTTTTCCTTTCCTTCCAGTAGTTTCGACTTATTTCAAATTTCTATTTCCGCTTGTAATTGAGCACAAATTTACAACACTCCAACTTTTACTCAAGTAGCAACGCTCACTTACTTAGAGACAACCTCTTGGATATCAAGCAGCATTTACCATGCACGACTAAACATGGGCATCTATAAAACCGCTTGTTGGTTATAAAAAAGGAGCGTCGGAATTCGAGCGAGGTCGTAAAAAAGTTACAAAGCGATAAATCGTTTGTGGCATGACATCGCATCACTTACCTTGTTTCTGATGGTTGGGCTTCTCCGATTTGGACCTTTTAATGCCGCTTTCGCCTGATTTTCTGTCTGGTACAGGCGACCTTTGCACTTGCTGGATTTGTCGTCTGCGCCCACAAAGAAGCAAGAAATGAGTTGACAAGACCGAAGTCATACATCCGGCACAACTCCAAAATTCACAAAGGCTTAACGACGCTGCTTTGCACAGAAGGGATTCAAAGAAATTAGATCGAATTTGCAGTCTACCAAGAGTGCTTCAAACTGCACCGCTCATCTCATTATTCAATCAAAGGAGTTATCATAAATCACTTGACACTTTGAACGAGGCGTTAAAATATTTAACGCACAGCGGGTCAGAGTTGGATCAATTGTAGTTGTATGCATGCCGCAGCCTATCTCAGTTATAATTTACTGCACTAATCTGCCGCAACATTCATCAGTTTCACTTTTAGATATGCACCAAAATACATATTTACCTTGGTAACTGATGCCAGTAGCAAAACGAATACTAACAAGCTGGTTGAATTTAGTAGAGCAATCAAAATGGAAACCAGTGTGCTAGGTAGAATATCAGAGGGTACCATAAAATGGAATAGGTCCGAAGTATGGTAATATAATGTAATTTATTTGGATAATCTGTGTAATTACTTCAACTTTGCTATGGTACACTGCTAAGAGTTATTTTCGTAGCTAGTTTCACACACATCCACTATGTCCTTGAATTTTCCCGTCAACCAGTGGCCACCCCCACGTCAAGACTATATTTGCTAAGCAATACAGCCACACCATGTAAATACACATTTCATCCTTTGGCATTCCAAAATAGCTGTTTAGATCGAGTATATAATCACTAACTAATAGAGATCAGGCATGTCGACTAACGTCCTTGAAAACAGCGACTGTGACATACTACCTACCAGTACGACGAACAAGATATGAAATTATATCATTTGAGAAATCATGTGATAGAGATTAACAAATAATCGAAAAACAGTCCATCACCCATAACTACAGTTAATCACAACTGGAAAGGTTAATAAACAGTGTGAGCATGCAGATAATTGAGGTCACCGCTCAATCCGTAGTGAAGGAATCCTCACAAATGTTAATCGGACATGCACCCCGTGAAATCGCCACCGAACGCCCGAGAGTCCCATTATGTGACGCACTACAACCGTACCGGCACTCAAGTCCGAATCATCGCCACCGAGGCAACAGCAATAGCCTGCTCGGTTTTACTCAAAATGCTTTGAGCATAGAATCTTGAGCAGAGGTGGTCCGAGTAGACATCGTTCAGGTCTAAGTAGCGGTAACATCGCAAATTTCTACCATAAGTAGCAATTACAAAGTGAGTAGAAAAGTAGATATACTCTAGGCCTAGTTTTCCCGGAAAAGTAGAAGCCGTATAAAATCCCAACCGCTCGAAAAAGTAGTACAAGTAGGCAAAACCTACTCGAGTACTCCAAAAAAGTAGAAGCACTTTGCGACTGACCATCTCTGATCTTGAATCGAGCGCCGCACTTGGTACTCAACTACTAGTCGACCAGACACGAGCATAGATTTAGATTTGAAAGATGCGGATCAAATGATTTTGGCCAGACATAAATTATGAATGTGTTCAAGTTGGATTTGGACGTGTAGGCATAAAGTTATTGGTAAAATTCCGACTCGTGTAGATGCCCGGCAAAGCTATGCGAGAGTCTATTACCGCTGCGACCCAGGAAAAAGGATTACAGAAATATCAACTCCATGAAGGGGTGGTCAACCTACAATCTTACCCTTTCTCAAAAATAGTTTTGGACCTGTCCACCAGGCCTTGCAGTTTCCGATTTCCCTTCTCGGAACCCTCCTTCTCCACCAACTCGGCCAAAGTCGGGTTCGCGACGACCGACTTGACCTGATCGCGTTTCAACGAGTCCTCGTACTCCCTCCGCTTCTGCGCTACCACGCCCCGACCCAAGCTGCCGTCCAGAGACGGGACGGTTTTCGCGTCGGCCTGCGGCGCCGCGTGCGAGCTTTTCGAGAATTTCTTCACAAAGCTGAATATGGACTGAGCGCCGGACGAGG
>ATSW01003194.1:0-11393 GCA_000444245.1 Botryllus schlosseri | reverse complement strand
GGGGGGGGGGGCGTGTCTTAAAATGTTTGAGAACCACTGTTCTTAGGTAAATACTTTTTATGTTGACTTTATGGCGCGACAGCCCGATCTCAAGGCTCACGCAGTTTAAAAGTTTTCAACTGCTAAACATCAAAGACATCCTGAACGAGATTGACATAATTCGAATCACGAGTGTGATTTCAGAATGGCCACTAAAGTTTTCATTATTTCAGTGATGTGCATATAAAAAAGATTCGCGCGTGTCTTCGTTCTCTGTATGCATAGAATTAGGGTATTTATATGTTATCTACACATAGTAGAAGCGTGTTTGAAGCTAGCATGGTTATGATGCTATCAGCAGTGTGTGTCCTGGAACTGTACCAAAAGTGGAATTATTAAATATATGAACAGATCGCTGCTCACAGATTCAAATTTCAATCCTGTTCTACGAATCGTGTCAGCCGACTTTCATCTCTTTAGTTTTGACAAAATGGTTATTGAGGTAGAAATGTCTACGAAATCTCGCCACTGTTTTTGACGCGTGTACGATATCATCAAAGCAATATTTGGTTTGTTTTAAATAAGCATATCTCCGTCTCATCACTATATAATCAAATATACCAATATTGCGTTTTGGTTTATAATTCCAATTTTATAAGTGCGGCCCGCGAATGGATTCAGATGTTGAATGCGGCCCGCGAGCTCAAAAGTTTGCCCACCCCTGGTCTATAGTGTCTATATGTCTGCTGCAAAATCGCCTTCGGAAAATATATAACCAAATAAATACGTGGATGAAAGCCGAAAACTAGGTAAACTGTTACATGAAATCACCGAGAAGCAGCCTCATCATGACCGTTTTCGGTATGGCACACTGTCAAAATTAATACGAACAGACCAACACCGAATTTTGCCTAAAATTTACTGAGGAATAGGCTGATCAAGCGATCAGTTGCTGTTAGCCGCCATCGAAAACGAAATAGCTATCGCGCTTGACAGGGGTTGTAATTGTGAGCAAATGGCCTGAAGGCCACAATTTCACGGTGATATTGACTTTGGAGAATATAAAATAAAACTAAATATTTGAATGCAAACCGAGGATGTTAGTAAACTGTTTCATGATATCATCATCTCATCACCTATCTCAGTATGGAACACAGTTAGCGTTAACACAGATACACCGGCTTTTGCGTGAAATCCGCAATGCGTTAGGTAGGCTAAGTGTCAGATCAGCGCAAATCTCTACCATACTCGACCTTGATAACGAAATTGCTGCCCTAATTATTGAGTGACAACTTTGAGACTTGGCACAGCGTTCGATACTAAAATCAAGACATACCATGTAAAAGCTCATGACGGATCTAGCTAAGGAGCATCGTTAAAATCAATGGAGACCAATACCGGCTTTGCGTAAAATATGTTTGCGATAAATGACAAGTCAGCTCTCACTCGACTTAGGAAACGAAATTTCCACTAACACAGTACAGTGACAAACTTGAAACTTGGTACAGAGTTCGATACTAACATTAAGACTTACCGTACCAAATGTCATGACCGATCTCGGTATGGAACATCGTCAAAATCAATGGATACCAATACCGGCTTTCGAGTAAAATCTGTTTGCGATACATGACGGATCAGCACACACTCAACTTTGGAAACGGAATTACTACCCTAAACTTTGAGTAGAAACCCTGAAACTTAGGACAGTGTTAAATACCACCATCACGACATGACATACCAAGTTTCAAGAATTATCATGATGTGAAACACCATCAAAATCGACCTATACCAGCAAAGGTCGACTAAACGCATATGACGGTAACCGAGTTCAGATATAGATACGATTGTTACATCACACCTTAGGGGCAACCATGCTATGTTGCCCTACCTGCTCGGTAATTTTATGAATAGGAGAGAGTAAATCACTGTTTCTTTATTGTGCGCGGCTTTGAGAGAATAGGCAGTGAAAGCTTGTTATGAGCGCTACCGGGGCATGCCCCGGCTAGGCATTCGCAAAGCGAAAAAACGGAAGAGAATTCGATTTTCGCAGAGACTTCGCTATACATGGGCATTTACAAGCGGAAGGACAAGAAGTATACGATTTTCGCTGGGATTTCGGTACATATAGATTGTTGTGCGTCTATAAATGGCAAAGAATTGTTATTGGACAGAATTTTAGGTGGGGCAATGCCGCAGTTGCCCTATAGGATGAGCCGCCACTGCACTCCAGCGAGGTGTAAATCAAGTGAACGGCACTTCAGGTATCAAATTATGTTTTCACGCCTTCCAATGGGTGAAAATGAACGAAATAAACCAATTCTTAAGGAGATACATCCTAGGCGTGCACTAGGTCAGTGGTCCTCAACCTTGTTCACCTCGCGTACCGGTAAAATGACACAAAATGTCTGGAGTACCGGTGAACTTTCAGAATTGAAATGAATCCAAAATGTAAAGTATGCAACCGTTTTTTGGAATTATATGATGCTAGAGAGTGACATTTAGAGGGTTTTCGTAATTAATTATCTTCGTGATGACCATCCATGTGATTTTATGCTTAGTCGGGGTAAAATTGCCTTGTCCAGATAAACATGCTACCGCCGAGAGTCGTTTCCAGTCTTCCGCGCCGCAGGACGTGGGTTTACCATACGTCCTCTTTTAAGAGGATTTGTCCTCTTTTTTGACTTTTTTGAAAGTGTCCTCGGAGGACGGCTAAATGTCCTCTTTCTTGGGAATTTGTCCTCTTTTTTGAGAATGTTGGTTGAATGTACGTGGAAATTGGACTGAGATATAGGAAATCAGCGGCCAAGCAACGCTCCGACGTGATTTATTCCGGGACTTGAGCCAGAAAAAATACCTTTTTTTAGTCAACCAACGGAAAACCTGATAGAAGAGGGTATTTCAGGTTTTGTGCCGGAAAGTTGATCTTTTTTTAGTCAACCGACCACAAAGTCCGCAAAAATTTATCATTCTTTCCGGATTTTACTCCAGTATTGTAACTCTGAAAACTTTGAAAAGTGTCCCCTTTTCACATTTCCAAAATATGATAACCCTAGCCATACCCCTTGAAATTTTTTGTAAATTAACAAAAGGTCGAATATTGTTGGGCAGATACATTGAACTTGAAAATTTTCGTCGCACTTTGCGCGATATAGTCCAGTAGTCTTAGTAGCCATAATCACTGACCAGTGACCACATTTGCTCCATACACATCGCAGCCGCATGTCAGCCGACCACTCACAGACCAAAGATATAGAAAAGTTGTTCCGATTTGGTAGATATGAGAGCTCGGCGGGTTAGTAAAAAGGGGGATTTTGTGTCGACTCAATTCAACAGCGTCTTCTCAACAGCGCGCGAGATGTTCAAGTCCAAGTTTATTCATAAAATTTCATCACTTCAACATCACAAGACTGCAATACAATGAATGATAGGAAGATACCGAAACGACTAGGAGTAGTCTTAAGATCAGACACCCGGCCACCTTGGCTTAGGCGATGTAAAAAGGAGGCATGCACACTGACGAGATCGATATTTTTCAGGTCGTGGTCGGGTAAATGGCGAGGGCTGACTAGTATTCACTCAGCAGAAATTGCTTGTATTTCGACTTGAATGTGGACATGCTCGTCGAATGTCGGGTAGCCGGTGAGATACTGTTCCACACTTCAGTTCCGGCATATTTGATAGGGCGATTATCTTTTTTGTCAACCATATGATAGTTGGACGACGTGGACGCGCGTATGTCGTAATGATGCACTTTTGATACCGAGGTAAAGAACTCATTCAAGTTTTCGGGGCAGTGGCCGCAGTGGAACTGATACATAAACTTTGCAATTTCTAGTTTCCGCATTTCTTTTATTTTTAGTACACCGAATTTTTTGAGCAGCGATTTGTTGGACACACATCCTTGTTCATTTGAAACCCTGACTATAATACGGAGGACCTGATGTTGTAGTTTTTGTACCGGAGATGTAGATCCGCTAGTTAAAAAAACACCCTGACACACTCCTTCCTGCTTCACCTATTTAGGCATACCTGATCATAATAGCACGGCGACACATATGCAATGGTATCTACTAGGGAATACCGGGGACAAATGTAACTAGGGGCAAATGTAACAATCGACCTCACCGCTAGTAGGGTGGAGAAATCGCCTTGATATTTTGAATGCGCATGCGGTAGTTATCTCTTCTAACATAGCCTACCTGAAGTTACGTTGAGCTACGACGCGAAACCCCAAAATAATTTGAAAATTTTGGACACTCTAGTAAATATTTTCTGGTCTGGAATAATTTGTTTAGAGACCAATAGTACCTCAAGTGATTGCAACGTAATAGGCTAAAAGTAGCTGGAACCATGTTACCATAGTCTACCGTGATGATAGGAAAACTAGGACTTGCATCGCCGGGAAGGTACCATACTGAGACATTAATCATGATCGAGGGTGTCAGGGGCAATTGTAACAATCTGTTACTTTTGCACCGCTACAATATCTTTTCAATGCTGAATATCTTTGTTCATATGTTGGTATAACCATTTATCTACTGCGGATGAATCTTGCAATAGCCAGAAATTCAATACCAGAGCAGATACTACCTTGCCATACGAATTCTAACATGATCATCTGTCGGAACGGCCGTACAAAAGTGGTGATCTGAATCTTTGGGTTCGGTTATTTCCGTGATTCTACTGCCCTTTCTCATGTTGATCGACTTTTGGTGTTTCGACCTCCAATGGTCACTTAAGAACTTGCCCATGACTGGTGTTGGTGTTTTGGTGTTTCGACCTCCAATGGTCACTTAAGAACTTGCCCATGACTGAATTCTCATCCCTTGACTTACACTTACACTTTGCCATTTGGTGTGAACAATTTATTTTAAAGGGGCACTGCATTCAAAAAGTGATGTGGTCTCAAATTGAAGGGCAAATCGAAAAAATAAAATGTTGGTCGCAGCCATTTTCTTCAGAATGCCACCGTAACGGAGCTGCGCAATTTATTGAATTTTCTAGAGTTGCACCACGCTTCAGCTTTCGCAGCTGTACAGAACAGAATAATGCCATTCGCTTTGATGCCAACGCAATGTTGTGTTCTCGTTTTTCTACACTATGATCGGCTCATTCAACCAAGATATTTTAGCCAGGTCGTAGTGACCGACGCCCAACGCATTATGCAATCTGAACAACAGCACCTTGGTAGAAGAGGCCGAATATGAGTATAGGGAGATGATGGAATGAATGAGTTTCTTGTATACTTTGAGCTCATATGAAGAAGGCACGGAGGGTGATACTGTCTTCAGATGCCAAAATGAGATGGCTCGTAGCCTGGAAGCGTTGAAACGTCTCTTTCTTTACTCTAATGCAATAAAACAATTTGCGCTCCCGTTTTCGTCGTTCATTACTTTTGATTTTAGTTACAAATATCACTGTTATAATTGCCCCGCATGGTTGGTACCATTGCCCCTGGGTACGGGGCGATAGTAACATTTGAGCGGCAATTTTCGCGACCAAAAATTTTCATGATTGATTGTTGATTGAGTTCCATTTCAGTTTTTATATCAACTATCGATTTGTTAACTTATAAACAAACATGTATGTCTACCTATATTTACTAAGCATATCAAAGGATGAAATACTTTTCCGACAGCCTTACAGAACGGAAATAAATATCACAACGCAGAAAGAAACGTATTGCAACGAAATGGTAAATTGCTATCCTTCCCCCCCTAGCATTTCAGTCTCAAGTAAGGGTGAGGAAAAGGATGACTAGGATCTGTAGAGAGAGATAGCATGGTTATCTATCTCCCCTCCCCACAGACGAGTCTTGGAGTGCCAAGGCGATATTAGCACAAAAGACAGTCTCTCTCAAGGATTGACGACAGCGCGTCGTGACCTGGGCAAGGGATGAGATTCTAACAGTCCTGGCTTGTTGTATGGCTGTAATCGAGCCAGGGCCAGCGGTGGCCGTGGGGTCGTCGTTGCAGGAGGCTCGTAGACATCATTAGGCAAGTTTTCCGGCTGAGCGGCTGGTTCTGAGGCAGCAGACGGTGTGGTATGGACCTCGGGGTGGCCCGTCGCAGGTCCAGGATCCTGAAGCGGTGTCGTTGTAAATGTCGGGTGTCCGGGCACTGAGAATGGCGTGAAGCGGTGCAAGTGTTGTCGGTTTCGTATGGTTACGCGGCCAGACCCGTCAACGCGAATGACGTACTGGTGATGCTGGCGCACCTCGACGACAACGCCTGTTCTCTCCCAGCGTTTCGGATGGTTCCCAACTAGATTCTGCAGGTATACATGGTCACCGACTTTCAAAGCAGGCAGCATCTTGGTGTGTTCGCTCCATTTTTCGTATTCGCGACAGTGTCGCCGTGCCATGGCAAGTTCCCGGTGGGCTACAATTTCTCGCCATGATTCATGGGGTACGTAGCGCGCATATGGGATCGGGATAGCATCGCGAATAGGGCGTCCGAATATGATCATCGCAGGGGAGACCTTAGTCACCGGGTCAATGGAATTGCGGTACAGCAACATAGCTCGTTGGAATTTGTCAACATCCAATGAGCCGCCGCTGGATGTGTTGTCCATGAGCATCCGTTTCACCGTCTTGACTGCAAGTTCGGCTCGACAGTTCGCGTGCGGGTTGGCGACCGAAGATACTCTGTGGGTTACGCCCCACGATTTCAAGAATGCCTGGGTCTTTCCAGCAGTAAACTGTGGCCCACCATCAGAAGTCAGCTCTTCTGGAATGCCAAAAGTCACGAAGGTTTGCCGTAGCTGCGAGATGAGTCCATCGGCACCAGAGTTCGAGTGACACGCAATCGGCCAGTTAGAGTACCGATCAACAATGACAACATAGTCCTTGCCATTGTGAGAAAAGTAATCACTGCAGATCATCTGGAAAGGGTACTCTGGGCGTGTCAGGACGGCTGGAGGCTGCATGGGGTTGGATTTTGCGATCCTGTGGCAGTGACCACACTGGTCTCTAATGCGAGAGATGTCGACTGTGATCAGTGGCCAAAAAACGGAGTCCCTCGCCCTAGCATTCATGGCAGAAGTGCCCTGATGCCCAGCATGCAACGCGGTCAGGATCTCATGACGCAGACTCGAGGGTATCACGATCCGTTGTCCCATAAGAATAACGCCCTCCACAGTGCTTAGCATCGACGAGAACCTGTGGTAAGGACGCAAGCTAGCAGGCATGATGCGGAGGTCGGTCGGAAATCCTTCACTGATATACAGGCTCAGTTGCTGAAGGTCGCTATCAGAAGAGGTAGCTTCACGTACCATGTCCCATGTGACAACCGTCGTCGAGGCCCGAAGACTGGCAGTAACGGCAGCCACGGTTGAAGCATCGTCAGCAAAGTCTGGCTCATCGTCGATCAGTCTCGGAATCTTGGACACGGCGATAGGACGGCGCGGTGTGAGATCAGTTTCGGGTGCCTCTCCGGGCAGCTCAAGCCTGACGGGAGGGCCATGCGGGTTCCTGGATGCAGCGTCTGCAACGTGATTGCTCTTGCCGGGCACATGGACAATCTGAAAGCGGTATCCAAGGGTCTTTTCCTTGAGGTTGAGGAGCCGTCTGTTGGTGATGTCCGACAAGGACCTGTCATTGAAGACCCGCACAAGAGGCTTATGATCAGTGGCGACGATCAGCTGGGTGCACCCAAGGACGTAATATCTCGTTTGGTGGAGCGCATATGCGACAGCCAGTGCTTCGCCCTCAATGGGGGCGTATCTGCTCTCCGCTGGGTGAGTAAAACGGCTTCCGACCAGGCATAGTTTCCATCCATCCGGACAACAGGACGGCGTCACAGGAGCGCACTTGCAGTACTTCTGTGTCATGAAAAAGCCAATCCCGGTTTCAGACCAATCAGTCGCGAGGCATGTTGGTCGGCTAGGGTCAAAGAGTCTCACCCCATTCTCAATTTCAGAAATGATCGCTTCTTTTGACAGCTGGAAGGCGCGTTCCAATTCTTCAGACCAAGCAAATTTCCGGGCCGGTTTCAGCAGGTCTCTGAATGGCGTCATCTGCTGTGCCATGGCAAAGGTGTACGCTGCTTGATTCACCAGTCCGAACCATGCTCGCACCCCGGTAATGTCAGCAGGTGTAGGGAAGTCCCTTATTGCGTTGAGGAACTTGGTGCATGGGCGGATGTTGGTCATGGAGATCGTCAATCCAGCAAAGTCCACTTCTTCTTGCGCAAATTGAAATTTCTTTGGATTCAGAGTGATGCCATTGCGGGCACATAAATCAAGCCATCGGCACGTCTGAAGAAAAGCAGTTTCAATGTCCTCCGCCCACATGCAAGTGTCATCGACACACTTCACTTTGTCTGGGAAGTCGGAGATGATTGCGTCGAAACGTTGATTATATGCGTCACCACTCGCCAGGAAGCCTTGCGGTGCAACCTTGTATCGATAGCGTCCCCATGGTGTGATGAAGGTCGTGATGTGTCGGTCCTCCTTTCTGATTGGCACGGAGTGGTAGCCATTCCAGGCATCGGTTACGGTTTTCAGCATGCCCTGGGGTACTCGATCCGCTAAGTGGAACGGCGCCGGGACATGGTGTGTTTGTCGTACAGAGTGCTTGTTCTGAGGTTGCAGGTCGACCGTGCGCCTCGGAGAACCATCTGCCTTGCCGGTGACAACCATCCGTGAGCACCATGTGGTGGGGGTATTAGTACCGACCCTTTCGAGCACTCCTAAGCGTACGTCCCTCTCTAGGTCAGAGTGCACCTGTTCTTGCCAGTGAATGGGGACCAGAGCGGGTTTGTGCGTCGCGACGGGCGTGGCATCCGGGTCAACGTGCAGATGCAGCTCTTCCCCTGTCATCAGTGGCAGAGGTTGGTGTTCGCACACATTGAACGTAGTCGAGCCGTAGTAATCCAGTAGCCAGCCCTTCAATCGGTCGACATGTTCCCTAGTTGGCTTTAAACCAGGAGGTAGGGTGTCGGCAAGGGGCGGTGGCTGAGGTTCACGGCGAGGGCAGGAGCAGGCAGGATCATTTTGTTCGATCGCTGCCGTCGTATGAACATCCTGCGAGCCACGATTGTACGGGAAATCCTCCGGTATGATGCCGAGCGTGGCTAGGGCTTCCCTGCAGAGGTAGGATCTGTCAAGCGTCGACGACACATAGCACATGATGCGGGCTGTCCTCGCAGTCCCACCGGGTCCCGCGAAACTGATATCCACAGCGATTCCACCAACTATGCCCAAGTCTGCATGAGATGGGCCCTCCATGATTAGCTTAACAGGGAGCAGATCACGGCGGTCGATACCCAGTCGCACAGCGATGAACAAGGGAATGATGGAGCTCTGGCAACCCGTGTCAGCTACCATGTAAGTCCGGATGGAGGAAAGCCGAGCGGAGGTGCGAATGGGGTGACCCAGCAGAGAATGTGCATCGGGAAGCAAGTTCATCGAGACCAGTACGACAGGGTGAGGTTTGGATGGCCGTACTTTCCAGCCATCATCGAACACGTGATGATCGAGTCTATTCACCATAGCTGAAAGTGATGCTATCTGTTTTGCCTCAAGAGATTCCGAGGGGCAGCACAGGGCGTCATTCGAGAGCTCAGAGTCGATGCAGCTAGCAGTTCTTTCAGCAGGGCTGGAGGAAGATTCACTCCGGGCCTCCAACTGCTTGGACTTATGCTTCGCGCAAAGCCGGTACGATTTATCCTTGTGGCCCCATTTCCCACAGTCTAGGCATTGCCTGCAGCAATTTGTGTAATGGCCTTTGGACGAGCATTTCGTGCACAGTGAATGCCAGGCTTCACAGTTGCTTTTCCGTGCGTCACGGTCGTTGCGGGGGGCATGGGCCCGTCCGCCGCAGGCCCAGCACATCCTGGAAGGTTGAACGGCAGCTGCAGACTGTGGTGTCGCAGGGAAATTACCGACCTCGGAGTGCGTCAGGCGTCCCTGTTCCTTTCTGGCGATGAAGGAGACAGTGTCTTCCAGGGAGCGGTCTGTGGCAGCATCACCGAGGATATCAGAGAGGATATCGGGATCGGCGATGCCCCGAATAAGGTTGTCCTTTATGATCTCAGAACTGTAATCGAAGACGTGGTTGCAGCCCTCCTCCCGACAGGTCGATGTGTACTGACACAAGGCAGCTTGACCACGCAGGCTAGCAAGAAAGGTGCGGATGCTAGAGCCGGGGGTCTGAACCATCTTGCTGAGCCTGAGTCGGTGCACTAGTATACTTTCATCTTTCACAGCCAAGCGCTTGACCGCAGCGAGCAGATCTTCAACTGCCATGGCATCAATGTCGCGTCGGATATCCTTCAGTATATCGGCACGTAGCTCGGAGTCACAACAGTGGAAGAGAGCAGTAGAGGCCATGTTGTCGGAGATGCGACAGCCAGTTTTGTACATACGCCACTCTCTCGTGAAGGCTGACCATCTCTCGGGATCGCATCCCGATGCGATAGTCGGCTTTTCCAATTTGAGCGGGGGCCCAGACTCAGTTGTAGCAGCGCCATGAACAGTCCTGTCGTGGATTTCGAGGGCTTTGATGAGGGCAGGAGCTAACGCCTCAGCCAAATCCTGTGACTTCCAGGGGCAGCCCTCAATGGGGCAGTCCAGTTGAGGCATTTTCTTGATACAGCTGTATTAGAGCGCTAGTCATAAACAAACATGTATGTCTACCTATATTTACTAAGCATATCAAAGGATGACTAGGATCTGTAGAGAGAGATAGCATGGTTATCTAACTTATTTAGATAAAACTTTGGAAATGAAATTTCCATGAGAAAAACACGCAATGTTCGAAAATACAAAAAGTGTTACAAATTAGAATCGATATTCTTGAAAAATCCAAGACAACTAACAATACATTAAAATGAGGATTAAGAAACATAACTGAGTGCATAGGCGCCGACTTACGAGGTAACGTGGTGGCGCAGGTGGTGGCCACCACGTGCAAATGCTCAAACGCCCAAGTGATTTGTGACCAGTAATGAGTAATCAGGCGAATCAATGCGACCTCGTTAGAGACGTCTTCGATTTCGATATGCGCGTTTGTCAGACCGCGTAGCCAGTCAAAAGTGGCACTTGATGAGTTTTGGGCCAATGTCGGCGACTTGAAATTTTCAAGATAACAATGTCACGCGAAAGATTCCAATTCCTTTTGCGATGGCTTCAATTTGATGACAATACCACATAGGAAGACATAACAAATGACAATTTAACGAAAATTCGAACAATATCTGATATGATATTGACCAATTTCGAGAAAAATTACGTGCTGTCTGAATTTGTGACAGCGTTGACGAAATGCTTTTGGGGTTTCAAGGACATTGTTCTTTCAGACAGTAGGCCTATATTAGAAACAAACCGGCAAATATGGCATCAAACTACATGCCTTGTGTGATGGAAATAATTAGTACACCTGCAATTTTGAAATTTATTGCGTAACCCAACTG
>ATSW01003190.1:0-14035 GCA_000444245.1 Botryllus schlosseri | reverse complement strand
CGCCCGAAGATGTTTAATTATTATTGAGTGGTCCTACCTTTTCAAACACAACTCACTCGGCTCAACCGGCCAATCTGATTACGTGAGCAGAGAGAGGATAAAAATTGATACGAATATATATGCAATTCACGATTATATTGACCGATTCAATCATGAATTATAGAAATTTTTCGCGCTTCGCGCGATTAGTCGAGAGAAGCTGCCTGAAACGGACACCCGATTTACATGATAAATAGCGGTAAACAGCCACCTATCCTGAAGGGATCTGGGAGCTTCGAAGTTCTGTTTATCATCCTATGGGGGGCCCAAGAGAAACGTTTTTTTGGGGGGCTGACGAAGTGCTGTTGCGGCCCTGGGTATTGATAACTAATTTACGGATAGATGTGCAACAAGTGACTCATGATTGAATACGCCGATATACGTACTGCTTAGCCGGCAAAAAGCAGCATAATTGGTAGTCCTATAGCTCGCGACCCAAGCGTCCGAATGATTTGATATGTCGGTGTTTATCGAAAGCAAGTGTTGCACTGATTCCAAAAATACGAATTGAAATCTCGCCCGGGCAATAAAACTACTCCGAAATAGCCAGCAAAGGTTGATTGTTCTGAACAACGGGTGCGTGGCAACACAATGGCCAATGGTGTCAAGCAAATGATCGGAACAATGCCAATTTTCATATTTTCGTGACTATTTTTGGTTCCTTTCATTGCCTTGGTATTCGTGCGGCCCCGGCCGTACTCTGAAATTCTAAATTTGGCCCTGCCACCGAAGAAGGTTGGGAACCACTGGTCTAGACCAGACCGGACAATGAATTCGGCGTCTGAGTATAATTGCTATATTAATATTGAGCAGAGTGTAAAACGGGTTTCTGTACTTGCCACCGATATTACCCCGTCAACAAGTTATACAGCAGTAGCCAACACCCCAATCGCACGGATTTGGTTTTCATGATCCAGTAAACATATGAAATCAAGATCGATGCACGACGTGTTGATCGATCTTTGACAAGTTCTGTCAAACCGATTCCGTTCAGAACATCGATCTGCAGCAGAAGTGTTGCAGCGATATCGGAACAAAGGACGAGTGATGAAGTAATCGGTATTAGTTTCGTCATAAAGCTCGAAATGAGATTGTTTGAATTCGTTCGCAGATATTTCGGGACAGTAGGCAATGCCGAAGGAAACATGAACGGTCCACATGGCATTTGCTCGACGGCCTCTGGCGATCTCGTGGTCGCAGATTTCCACAACCATCGGATCCAGGTTAGTGGTTTGTTTCAGCGGCTCTTCTATGCTCGGCGATCGCATCATTCGCGTTTCCAGATCTTCGACGTGAACGGACGAGTCAAGGGATGCATCGGGGGCAAAGGAAAAGCAAGAGGACAATTCAATGGCGCGGCCGACGTGTGTGTGACGTCACGGGGATGGATTGTCGCCTCGGACTATGGCAATCACCGAATCCAAATATTCCACGAACGAGGAACGCTCGTTCAGATGTTCGGTGGCTATGGATCAGGTGACGTGTGAGGGTGATCACGGTAACGCAGGTCACGATCAACTCTGGGCTGACAATGGTGCATAAGGCCCTGAGTGTCGTGACAGTGATCGGTGAAAGTGACGCCAGTTTTTGTCTCAGGAAGGGGAAGACTGATCTCTCCCCTCGGAGTCGCAACAGACGACAAAGGTTTGATCTACGTTTGCGACTCAGGCAATCGCCGAGTTCAAGTCTTCACGGAGGAGGGAAAGTTCGTTCGGCAGATCGGCACGGGAAGTTTGAAATATCCGCAATATCTTTCCGTGACTTCAAACGGCAGAGTACGTGAGTCGTCAGCTCCATTTGAACTCTCGTGACCTTTGACCTTTGACCTTTTTCAGGTGGTCGTCACTGGCCAAGGCAAAGTTGAAGGTTTCGACTTGAACGGCCGCCGTTTTCTCCACGCCGGGTCTCATTTCAAGAAACCGCGAGGAATCACCACAGATGATCGCGGCAACATTATCTTCGCTGAGTACCACGGCGGCCGGGTTCAGATTTACACGGGCGACGGAAAATACGTGTCTAGTTTTGGGAGCTGGGGTTCTGAACCTGGACAGATGAAGTATCCTGTAGGAGTTTGCGTTTTGTCAGACGGACGAATCGCGGTCTGTGACTGTAGCAACCACAGAGTTCAAATCTTTTGACCAACGAAGATTTGAAACGTACATGTTGCTATTTCGCCACATTGACTTTATTATAAATCTGGATTACGAATGCGAGTTACGTAGGCTTCGTAATCGCGGCACAGTCTTAAAAATAAACGAATTTTCAGTTCAGTGTATACAGACTATGGTTTTAGTTTACGCAGCAACATTAGAAAGTAGGTTTTGCGTTATGGATTCCAAGGAACTTATCGCGGGCCGCACAAAATGGCTCCGCGGGCCGTACTTTGACCAGGTCTGCCATAGTTGGATTTATTATCACATAATTGTGAGTTGTTTTGACACTCAGCGAGTTAGTGGCGCTGCTTTATTACCAAAATATAAGAGATATGGTGCTATATGTTGAAAATGATGATTTTCATGTTACATGAGACATTGTTAAATTGTTGTATATATTGTACATATTGTATATTTGTTGTAACTGTACTAGTGTTTAGAATATTCTGGAACTTTGATAGCTAACCACTGGTCTCCAAACATGAGTCAGAATGACTCATATTGAAACTGTTCTTGTATCTCGTATACGTTCGAGTTAATGTTTTGATACTCGGGTATAATTGGTTTGATTCTGGCCTACCTCGTGGTAGTACGATATGTCGCTCGCTGTATGAACAGGTCTGCTGTAATATACTCTGCTGTGTGTGTGTTGGACTATAAAGTAAGCTACAAGTTGAAAAATGTCAAACGACAGTGCAAAATCTACAATACGAACGAAATGACGGTTGCAAAAAAGTTTTAACTTTGTAAACAATTTTGACATTTTTTTACCTTGTGCTACAATTTTGAAGTATCAAAAAAAACGCCCTAGTTAGGACTAATTTAAAGAATTACCTTGCGGGCCACAAGTTGGCCGCCCCTGTTTTAATATCAATTGCATGTCGGCGATTACCAAACATAGAGCAGGATTACTCCAGGTGGGCCACAGAACATTTTCAAACCGCAAAATGGGCCACGGCCGAAAAAGGGATGAGAACACCTGCCCTAGATTATACGGTTGGTAAACCTTGATACCCCAACCTAAGGTCTGCACTCTCCATTATCAAAGCACCTCAAAAATGAACTGAATGTCTTTCCTTCCATCACAACGCCCTATTTCCCGTCTACAAAAGTTTATTTAAACCAATGAAAATAATCAGGGATATCTAGAAACTGCCGGTCCGCGACGACATTCCTGCCGGTCCGCAAGGTATATTACAATTTTATAGCTAAATTTCAAGCTACAATACGTTGGAGGCTTGTCTAATTGATAAAATGAATAAAGCATCATATTTCAAACTGAATCAGAACTTTGCGAGGTAATATTAGGTCTTGAAACATGTTCGATTTGACTTGAAGTTCAAGCCGTGACGACATGCGAGCGACAAGTACAAGCTGACTCACTAAGCCGCGCAGTTTGCCCGATCATTCGTTTTCGATTAAATCATTTTGTGCGAGACCGCAGCTACCTAACCCCAACCCCGCAATTGAAGCGGGGCCGAGCCCAAAATTATGTCGAGAGTGAACATAAATTATTGAGTATTTTTTGAAACTTCATCGAACTTTTTCAAATTTTAATATCACCTAATGGGGCGGCCCGCGAAAGTATTTTGTCCGGCCCGCGGACAGTTTTCCGTCTTACATGATAATGTGGCCCGCGGCCCCAGCCTGCCGAGATTCCCCACTACCTGCTTACTAGGTCAAAATTTAATGATTGTATGTTATTATGTACGTGTATGCGCAGCGTGAGAGAGTGGAACATATGCGTACCTTCGTCGAAGCAAGAAGACTTGCTTTATCGGCATTTCCGATAACTCAACCCTAATGTCGTTTGTGGTAATCATGGTGTTTGTCGACTACAATGGTCATTTACACCAAGCTGATATTTCTTATTTTTGATTCCGTAACCGCCGACTTGTAGCGCGACACACTTCTAGGCTTTTGCAAGACACCGCTCTTGCAAGGGGTCGCCAACTCAAAACGAGTCGCGGGCCACTTTTCAAATTTCGGTAGAGGACGCGGGGTGCATGAATTCAATATCGGGATTACAATTAGTCGACACAGTTGAACAACGACGCTATCTCATCACCTACTCAACCCTAATGAATTGATATCTTGATAAATTTGGGGTACCGGGCTTATCGAACGCCTAGAAATCTTCATTGAGGATTGCACCGCGTGTTGATTGATCAGAAAGAAGCAGACATGGCGGCGCATGTATGGCAATGCTATTTTCAAATCCACATCGTCTTCCTCATTATCGACGAGAAATGGCTTTGAACTGACATTGCTGTCTTTGAAATACCTTCATTAAGGACGATTTATTCTTTGTATATGTGGACAAATGGTCGAATAATGTATCGATTTAGGAATCCGGCCCGCCAAGAACTTAGATTTCCTATATCCGGCCCGTCGACTGGAAAAGTTGCCCGCCCCTGTTCTAGCGTATGAAAAGCCTATCATGCGAGTCACATGCTCGCTCAGAGTCGCTAGATAGCTTTTTTTTCATCAGTATAGAACTCCATTGAATGACGGAAATTTGCGAACGAGTGAATGCTTCTTGGTATTTTGTTATTGTTGTTGTCGATATTGCTGTTGTATTGAATTATGGTGCTCTGCAGCAATGGCATTGTTTACCTGATCGATTCTATTTGTTTTGTTTTGTTTTGTTTGTTTTATTCACAACATTGGTGCTTATCGCCTATATGGTTATTTGCGCCCAGCACATAAATTGCATTAATACAAGGTATTTTGCGTTCTTGCGTTCTTTAGCTGCCATTTTTCCAAGTTCGGCTCTCTCTTCTTCTGGGCTTTTCGAGGCGCTGTATTTACAGCGGGATCGGCGATGAGGAGCCCAGATAAACCTCCGACACATAGAAACATGGCAAAGCCGAGGCTCGAACCATCAACCATCGATGTCGTTACTGCAGTGTTTAACCAAGTGCGCCACTCGCTTCCCGATTCTAGTTGCATTGTTCAATTGAATGTCCATTTCGGTCAGCAAAACAAATTTCATTGCTTGGGAGATCATGGCGTCTTCTTGCTGTGACTAGGTTCGTTCAAAAGATGAACCACTTCAAAATACAATCGCCTTGCACGTCGGATTTGCTAAATTGTAGAGTCAACAATATTTCCCATTTGTTCTATAGAATTATATACACAGCACCAAATGGGACCGATTCATTCATTCCATTATTCAACACTATATAGGAAGTGACTGGATTCCTTTCGAGAAAATGCATTTATGAACTGTGATTCGTTTTGCCAAAGTGATTTCGAATATAGGGCATAAATGTTGAAGCCCGGTTCCGATGTCACAGAGCGCTCGAGGTTGCCAATGCATGAGGTCATGAGTGTACACAAGGGTTGTTAAAAAAAAACTTTTTTTTCAAATCTCACTCGCCTACTGACTAAATCGTCAGGTTGTCCGAGAAAAAGATGCACACCAAATTTGACTCAATGCCAACCAGTCAAGGCCGTGCAATCTTGAATAGAAATTTTTAATTTATTTAAAAAAATTAAAAAAAAAAATTTCTCAAATTTTTCTGTCAACTCCATGAAATTGTTGAGCTGTCTTCGAAGACGATGCAAAACAAATTTGAGTCAATTCCGACTAGTAAAAGCGGAACTATTCGAGTTTTTAGTTGATAATCCCCGGATCAAGGATAATCCGACAAATATCAACGAAAAACGCGTATAACTCCGCTTCTACAAGTCGGAATTGACTCAAATTTGTTTTGCATCGTCTCCGAAGACAGCTCAACAATTTCATGGGGTTGACAGAAAAATTTGAGAATTTTTATTTTTATTAATAAATTAAAAATTTCAATTCAAGATTGCACGGCCTTGACTGGTTGGAATTTAGTCAAATTTGGTGTGCATTGTTTTCTTGGACAACCTGACGATTTATTCACTAGGCGAGTGAGATTTGGAAAAAAAAGTTTTTTTTGAACAACCCTACTGCCCATGCCAGTAGAACTATTGAGGTAATGCTATATACTCATGAGTTCTACACGATCTGCGTGGAAATGCGTTTGGTATCCATGTATACGCCTCTGTATTCGTGTTTGGCCTCTTCGATACGATGGTTAATTACATCTACAATGCGGTAGTGGGCAGAGTTCATCATCATCATTATCATTAGTTTATTAGCAATTGTAATCCGTTCAATACACCACAAAATGAGATACAATGAAAAGATAGGATGGTGTTGAAGCGACTTGGAGTAGTCTATGGAATCAGACACCCACCTTGGCCTAGGCGATGTAAAGAGGAGGCATGCACACCGAATGAAAGTAAAGAAGATAGTATAGAAAAAGTAAGCGACAAGAAATGGGGTGGCATGTCATGGAAGGCGAGATCGATAGGTCTAACAAATCTTATGAAATAGTATCGAAGTGCAGCCCGAAGTTTCAACGAGATCGCAGCCGGCTAGTTATGTGGTAGCAGATGACGCTAAAAATTCAAAACCTCACCAGGAAGCGGAGAAAGTTATTCTTCCGGCTTGCACTAGAATTGTAAAAATAATGTTTGGGACCAAATCTGCGAAAGAATTGAAAAAATTGATTATACAGGATAACATATCATGTTTGAATAATTCATTAGGATTAGAGTATTAGAGTATATGTTATAAAAATTATAAGATATGAAAAAGGAAGGATATTTTTAAATGAATTCTTTTTTTTGAGGGGTCTGGAGGAACCGCAGTAAACCTCCCCCCGTGACGCTTGTGACAAGCACTGTGGGATTTCACCACAGCACTTATGTGCCATAAGCGCCCGTAATAGGGTCCTTTGTGTCGTGGGACACAAAACACCCATTCGGTTGCTTCTTCGTTTTCCTCCTTTTTCGTTTTAGTTTCGTCAAGGTTCAAACGGTTGGCACAAGCAGGCTTTAGAGGGGCGTCTGCGGCCACTGATCCCTCCGCCACCATACTTATGCCCCGGGATACTGGACCGTCGATGCGGCCTCAGATCCCGGTCGGACTATGAAGGCCTGGCGGCCATACTCGTCCTGGGTAGTAGTAGTGATTGGACAGTGTTCAAGGTTGGACCACTAGGGCTTCGCATCGCCCAGCGTCCAGAGAGGTGATGCTTGCCTTAATACAACCAAATACATGTTAATTACACAGTGAATAATTCGAGCTGTGCCACAATGAAACAATTTTACATGCCATCGTTGATAATCTGGTTGCATGTGTTTAATGGTTATATGATAACAATGGTCAGCAAAATGAATTTTTTTTAGGCAGAACATCTGAGAGCCGTTTCTGGGGTTTTTGAGGTTGCGGATTACGAATATCACATTAGTTTTGTCAGATTGGCTCTTTGTCAGAAGATATTTATACCTATAAAAAGCCCAAAATTACTGTATTTACCCTTAAATATTTCACTTGGCAGGAAGAAAATCGTAGTTTTTTTCTAATTTTATACTGCGCATAAATAATAATTGACTATGAAGATTCCCCATGTCATTTTCAGTCATTCTATCAATATTAACAAGACATGAAGCGAAATATTTGTTTGTCAAAAAAGCAGTTTGTTAAGCCTGAAAATTGTACTTTTGCACAACGGAAATACATATTCTCTTGTATCAATTGGTCATTCTCCCAAGATTAAAGTGGAGTATAAAACTGTAAAATTTGTCTTCGGAAGGCTTAACTGCAATACTCATATGCGTCTCCTTTCTTTTGAAATGTAAATATATAATTTTCCGCTGAGTCAACAAAGTGGGTATTCCTAGTAACCCTATCAAACGAGAAGATTAAATCTGGTATCTGGTATATTCGAATACCGATGAAAGATTCCAGTTTCACATTAGGAAGGAATTCACTGCATGTAGTTTCTCCTAAGATGTAGTAAATAAAACTTATTAGATGAACATAAAGCACCCAACCACAAACAGTTGGCCCATAAATTCGTATCTGCATATCGAACACTTGAGTACAAACATGAGCATAAAAGTTCACTTCCTGTTCAGAAATTTTGATGTATTTCTTGATCATCGTGTTGATTAGCAAAGGGAGAGGCTCTACCAAGACATCGGAACAACAAAAGAAAGATATCAGGGCAGATGAGATAAAAAATTGAACATATTATGTCAGACCATTGCCGGAACCTTTCGAGAAACTGCACCAGCTTACAGGCGAAAATCTTACAAAAAAAAACAATTTCGATTCAAAGTATATAAATAATATTATATTTCAACTGATTATTTCAAATTTACAATAAGTGGTTGACGTAAAACTGATTGAGTTAATGCCGCGTTATTCGGGTTAAGTACTTATGTAAATGACTGGAGTTTATTTATGTTCATGATTTCCGCGAAAATCTGCAACTATATGATAAATTTATACCCCTAAATGTAGTGTTGTTGCTGTATTTTGATTTAAAAGAGTCTTCTGTGTGTAAAAATAACAAGTAGATTGATTTTCCAAACTTTATAGTACGACTGAGCCGATTTTATATCTAGTCATTACCGCGAAAATGGGAGATTTAGGTCAAAATAGCCCCATGGGTTATCTCCACAACAAAAGCCAATTTGAAAAAGACTAAGGTCATATTCGGAATCAATGCCCTGCAGAACCCCCCAAACCACTCTTACTTTGTCTGCCTTAAAATATGTGTTGACCAGTGTAATCATTTAAACGTCATTGTGGTATATACTTTTTCTAAATTTAGTAATTTGCTACAGTTGGAGTCGGAGTTTTCTGAGGAAAATAATGCGATTCGGAGTCGGTACGTTCAAAGACTCAGGAGTCGGAGTGGAGTCGGTATATTGAAAATGTCCAGAATCGGAGTCGAAGTCAGTGGTAAAATTTACCGACTCCACAGCCCTGCAAGAAAGTCATCAAATATTACATATTAGAAAATCGCTCTGGTGCGGTCGATCCAGAAGAACATCGCATAATCAACAATCGTATCACCATGGTGGTGCTGACTTTCTTGCGGGGCTGTGGAGTCGGTAAATATGACGTTTCCGGCATGAACCTTCCAATAATAGAGGCGAAGAGATTGCTTAAATGCTTGTGCTCAATATACTATCTTTAAAAGGTAAACGGATTCCATTTGTTGACGCACTATATAGGTTGGCGTATTTACGAGAGATATAGATGCCAATGTTACTTCAGAGACGCAACTTTTCCTAATCACTCGAGCGCAACCAGCCGAGATGGACAACAATAGGCCGTCAATCGATCTTATAACCGCTATTTATCAAATATTGCCATTATAGAGTACGAATGGAGTGACGACTCCTTTGTTCTCCCATTCAATAGTGGCTTGATCCGCGGCCGCATCGGTGATGTGGCATCTCGCTAGCACAAAGTAAAGTGCGTCTCCCAGAGAGACAGGTCTTCGGTATGATACCGCAACGCACAACAGGGGAGATATATTTCAATATAACATGGTTAATAATCATTGGTTATGTCTGTGCGCATTAGGTCGTTAATGTGAGAAGGAAGACCTGATCGTTGTGGTATTGGCATTTGTGCCTATATTTAACTGGATAAATCGGTTGGAATTTACAGCATCATCTATTTACAAAATTCATTCCTTTCTCAAGAGTTGAGAGTTCAAATATAGTCGTAATAATGCATCACGGTACTGATATTCAACTGAGCGCTGACCTACTAGATGCATGCGATCGTTGCAGGACCTCGGAAATACGACTCGTCAAAGCTGAAATCAAAGAGGACCTGCGCGAGGTGGCTCTCATCGCCACTGCGCCGATTCAGTCTAAATCTTGTAAAGATGACTTTGACTCGGCGCTCAAACCGTTGTTGGAGAAGGATCGACCTTGTTATATGTTCTTTCGCTTGGACGCTCAGCGCGAATGGATCTTCATTATTTACTTGCCGGATTCGGTTCCGTTGCGTGAAAAACATCTGTATTTAAACACAGCCAGGGCTGTAGAATTGCCATTCGTTTCAGTAATTGTCAAACAAATCAGGGTAAATTCGATTGAGGAGATGACGCTGTCCTCGTTTGGTGTTTTGAAATGATCTATAATGTGCTCAATGTGCTTATTTGACATTGTAAGGCTGTTTTTTTGATTGCTGAATATAGTGATATATTGTATACAGTACATGGTTACATTCAGGGTGCATACTTTCGCAGTTGCCCAACCTCTCAGATAATATATTTCGTATGGAAATTTACCGGCATTTGTATTCTCATTATTTTGAATGAAACTTTCCATTTATTAAACAGCCCATCTGATGCACAATGTATATCCCTTATTTCTATGTGTCATATATCAGCGATGCATGTTGCCTTTTCATCGAAGACGTAGCGGCAAATATATGGCAAGTAAAAATAGTGAGGCAAGGCAGTACTAGCAGTAATATTGAGATATCATCTACCTACAAAATAACATAAATCAAAGGCATTGTCACATTACAATTAGAATTTATCTTAGAATACAGTTTTGCATTGCTATAACGGATCAAATGTACGATTCCCCCAATAATATGTCGATCTTACTCATTAGCTTCATTAGCCAACATTAGGGTGCCCGCTGCCGGGCGCTGTCCACTTTATTTAACAGAGATAAGCAGCTTTAATGTAGTTACCATGCGTGTTGGAGGACGTCATGGCGTAACGTCGCTCCGAGACAAGCTACATGTTTTTGAATTACAATAATTAGGGTTGATTTAAAACAACACTCAATTTAAAACAAACATGTTTAAAACAAGGCCCTTGTTTCAAACATTTTTAAGCCATGACGTCAGAAGTGTTCAATTGTGAAGTCATAGTGCATTGACATTGACCATTGAAAATATAGGGTAGAGATGGTGTGAACCTCTGAAAGGTTCAGGTTCGTGTGAACGCGAAACTTTTTGAAAGGTTCTGTGTGAACGCGAACGTGAACCTCATGATGTCACATGACGTCATATTGCTAAATTCAACCCTTCATTTCAGTGAAGCGACGACCCGGGCCACCTAATGCCACTATGCTGAAGTCCTTATTGACGTTTTCAACGCCGCCAAATGTATCAACTGGGGCAATCAAATGCAATAATAGTCCCGTAAAACCAATATCTTCCGTCGCTTTGCCAACAATTTTGACGACGGGCAGTTTATTCGGCGTCTGAGTATTGCGACGTTGATATGAGTGGAGTGTAAAACGGGTTTCTATACTTGCTACCGATATTACCCCATTAACAAGTTATACAGCAGTAGCCAGCACCCCAACGTATGGATTTTGTTTTTATGGTACAATATACATACGAACTCAAGACTGGCCCCGTACACCTGCTACATTTTTTTTACATCAGATAACGATATCAATTCCATTGATTGGTTGAATAAGCATGTTTCGCTGACTACATATAGCGCTCCTGATGTTATGTCATTGTGGGTCAAGCTCACAGTAGAGAGTCACTAAATCACAAACGGAAAGCTGGATATTTCGACCAAACTTTTGTTACAAAACAAGTAAAATTTTTGAAACTGTCGGGTGAATGCTCGTTTAGTGTTGATTTTTTTATGCTGCCAGCGCCATGCATAGAATTGCCCGCAGTTGAAATGCAATAAATTAGAACCAAAGATGTTATAATAGGCTTACCATACGTCCTCTTTTAAGAGGATTTGTCCTCTTTTTTTACTTTTTTGAAAGTATCCTCGGAGGACGCCCTTTTGTCCTCTTTTTTGAGATTTTGTCCTCTGTTTTAAAAATTTAGGTGGGAGTTAGAGCAAATAGCGAGTGATATGACGCAAATTAGCACAGAAGTGACGCTCCGGCGGGTATTTCGGAGCGAAAAACGGTGATTTTAGCTTTGAGCGAAAAGATGACCTTTTTTTTTAGTCATCCACCTGGCAATGTGGAGAGAAAAACGGGATTTTGAGCTCTTAGCGGAAAGATGTCCAATGAATGAAGTGCAAATTGTAACATACGAAAATGTTCACAATGCAGAGCCTACCAAGGTTCGTTTATGAACGTGAACCTCTAAATTTCTGAGGTTCATACACAGAACGCAAACGCCAATCTCACGTTCACACCATCCCTACTAGCGACGACTCGGCCCACGATGCTGAAGTACGTATTGGCGTTTTAAACGTCGCTAAATGTGTCAACTGAAGCAATCAAAGGATATATTATTCCCATAAAATCAATATCTTCCGTCGCTTAGCCAACAATTTCGACAAGAACTTACCAGGGAGTATAAGCTTACGCCTTAACGGTCTAGGACAATCGGACAATTTACCCGGCGTCTGAGTAGTGATACATTGATATTGAGCAGAGGTTCACAGTGCAGAACCTACCAAGGTTCTGTTGTGAACGTGAACCTCTAAATTTCCGAGGTTCACACACAGAACGCGAACGTGAACCTCACGTTCACACCATCCCTAAAATATAGCTCCTTTGATGAAATATCCACGTACTATAGCTGTCGAACCGACTATTTGGAGGTGGTAATCGTTCGTAGGCTCATACAACATGTTTTTTGGAAAGTATTTACACAATTATGACACAATTATACAAGTTTTTTTTTAAAAAGGCTTTTGTTTAAAATTCTATTTAAAACATGTAATGATAACAACGTGTTTTGAACAACCATTTGTTTTAAATGCAACTCTATTAATAATGCTTATGTCAAATATAGATGTTGTATGATGATCATCCGAACAAAGCGCAAGAAATGGCTTTCAATTTCAACAAATTGATAAAAAATATTCATGTAACTGCTACAGTCACAGAATAGTCACGACTTTAAAACCACCCTTGGTAACTTATGGAGTGGAGTATGATAAGCGAACTGTAATCTGCAACGTTATAACGCAACAGTGGTCGAATATCATTCGCTTTAATGATATTCAGATTAAAATAATTAATATTATTTTCATTCATATCCGAGTTGCACAACGTTTTTGTCTTCAAATAGATGACGACCATGGAGGGTAGGGTTGCATTTAAAACAAATGGTTGTTTAAAACACTTTGTTTAAAACATGTTTTAAACAGTGTTTTAAACAAAGGCCTTTTAAAAAAACAAATTTGTGTTTTTCAAGTTGTAAAATCATGCCATAAGTGTGTCAATACCTCCCAAAACATGTTGTATGTGCCTACGGACAATTACCACCCAATAGACGACGTATACGATATGGGATGGTTGGAACCCTCCAAATAATCGGTTCAACAGCTATAGTACGTAGATATTTCGTCAAAGAAGCTATATTTATCCTATATTTTCAATTGTCAATGTCAATCCACTACGACGTCACAATTGGATATTCGTGACGTCATGGCTTTAAAAAAACATGTTTTAAACAAGGGCCTTGTTTTAAAAATGTTTGTTTTAAATAGATTTTTATTTTAAATGCAACCCTAATGATGGGTGAGTCTGAGTCGCGATTTTAAATATCGACATGGATGTGTCAGTGAACGATTTCTGAGGTATGCAATCGACTAGACAAATTCGAAGTTGGATCATTGTCATGGTTCTGGCTTCTGGCAAAACTGCCAAAGTATGGAAGAGCAGTCAAGCAGAATCCGTCCAGCGCGACATAGCAATGGAAAACGAGAGTTGCCGTTCGATAGTTGAACGGACGACGATGTCTATAGGGTTCGAGCCATTTCTTATCGTAAGCGTCGACTATATCGGGTGTAAATCGTCGTTGTGGTAAGTATTTACACAATTTTGTTTGTTTATTAAAGGCCTTGTTTTAAACCAGTGGTTGCCAACCCTTTTATATGTCGGAGCCGTATTTCCAACTTCAGAGTACGTTTGGAGCCGCATGAAAACACTCGAGTTGTCTACATATAACGAAAATTTAAAGGTAACTAGTAGGGATTGTGTGAACGTGAGGTTCACGTTCGCGTTCTGTGTGTGAACCTCGGAAATTTAGAGGTTCACGTTCACAA
>ATSW01003189.1:0-10930 GCA_000444245.1 Botryllus schlosseri | reverse complement strand
ATATAACACGTTAACAGAAATGCGTGGCGAGAAGAAAGACATGGACTCAAACATCAATTGGTTAGGACTTAATAAATCCAAGAAAAACAGAGAGATACAACCAACAAATAAAGAAAAGATCATGAATTACAGAATAGCACAAGACGGCTATAACTTTGGAGCGACCAAAAAAAGACGTGGAATGTTAAAAATAATAAAAGGGAAGACGGAAAAGCATAAATGTAAATACTGCAGAATAAATGAGGAAACGGTAGACCATGTGTTTGCCGGGTGCAGGGTGACGCTGGCGGTCCTGAGAGACGCGGAGAGGATTCTGGGCTTGTCGCCTGCAAAAAAAGACATGATATTAATAAACAATCTAAATTCGAACGGCTTGGTGCTTACATTAATATCAATATACAAGAAAACGGTGTTGTCACAAAAACAACACCTAGACATTGAAAACATGTACTTGGAAGAAGAAAAGAAATGGAGGAGAGATGCAGTCAAGAAAATTATGGGGAAATTGTTGCAGAGATTTAAACTGCACAAAAATATTCAGAAGACTGAAGAAATAAAGAAATGGATAAGAAAAATCTCAACTTTCCTGTCCGGAGAAGAATAAAGAACTGGACAGGAAACGTAAACGACTTCCTGCCCAGAAACGAATGAAAGCGGATGGGAAAGGACAACAAACCTGACGAAACGACGACTACGCCCGAAGGGGAACGACAAAACGATGGGATGATGAAAAAGATGACGAAACTGGAAAGATGCGCGGCAATTTCATGTATTTCATGCATTTCATGTCATTTTGTGCCCGCGCGCGGTAATTAATTTGCATTTTTTGTATTGAAATTATATAACAGCTATAAATATTCGGCGGATAGCCAAAAGAAAAAAAATGAACATCGTTTCTATAGACAACCCAACGCGTTCATGGGGTGAAAAGAAAATTTTCAAATTTTTCGTTATTTATTTTTATATAAATAAATCGAAACTTTCTTCTCCTGTAGCAATGCGGCCACTTGCTGGAATTGAGCCAAATTTGGTGTGTAGGCCTGAATTACGTAACCTAACAATTTTATCAAGTAGCCGGTACGATTCAGAAAAAACTCATTTTTGAATACCCCTACTGCACAGCCCTCAGCTGAATCAGCAGAATATCGACGGTCACTATAGCGACCACAGCGCGTTGTGTGCACTCTTTAAGAGTGATGAAGGTGGTGTTGAGATCATTACGGTCTCCTTCAATAACTGGATCCAACTCGATCCGTGCGAGCTGTTTTGCATCGTTAGCATTGATTCTCTTCGTCCAGCCATTCCAGTTGGAATGTTGAAACTTAGGTTCATTGGCTCTATCAATCTACTCCGCTGCTCATAGTGTGTTACCTGGACTAATGAGAGGCTGTTCCAAGCTGATCCATGAGCCAAGGATAAGAAATTATGATGAAACAGCGACGATCCATGCAGGAACAATCGACAATGAACTCACACAAGGCCGTGCTGGCCTGCTGGGTTCATACTCTCTTCTACTGCGGTACGATTGCGTCCATCTTACGGAACGGAATAATTTAGAAAATACCGTTTTAGCCCGTGCTGGACGGCTTAGTACTGTATTTGAAGAATTACTGTAGTGATTTTAAGCCTATATATGTGTGTTTTGCCAAGTAATAGAGTATGCAGAATTTGTTGAATCGTTCGGTATCGAATTACCGAATGGTGTACTTCTAACGGTATAACTACGCCATCAGTAGGGATGGTGTGAACGTAAGGTTCACGTTCGCGTTCTGTGTGTGAACCTCGGAAATTTAGAGGTTCACGTTCACAAACGAACCTCGTTAGGTTCTGCACTGTAAACCTTTTTCATATATTGCAATTTGCACGTCCTTATAACATATATTTGGTTGAAATTTATTGCATTTCGACTGCGGGCCACTCTTTGCATCGGGCTGGCAGCATAAAAAATCGTTACTAAACGAGCTTTGTTACAAAAGTTACATTTTACGTTTGTGAATATTTAGCGACTCTCTGCTATGAGCTTGACGCGTAATCATACAACATCAAGAGCGAAATAACATACATGTACGTAGTCGGCGAATCATGCTTATTCAACCAAACCAATGAGATTGATATCCTTGTGGTCAATCTTGATTTCATATGTTTATTCTATCATAAAAACCATATCCATGCGATTGGGATGTTGGCAACTGCTGTATAACTTTTTAAAGGGTTAATATCGGTAGCAAGTGTTTCTGTACTGTATACAGAAACCCGTTTTATACTCTGCTTAATATCAACGTAGCAATACTCAGACACCGAATACATTGTCCGGTCTGGCCTGGACCGTTAAGGCGTAAGCTTATATTCCCTTCCAAGTCTTCGTCGAAATTGTTGGCAAATCGACGGAAGATAATAATTTTTTGGGATTACTTTATCATTTGAGTGTCCCAATTGATACATTTGGCGATGTTTAAAACGTCAATGTACTTCAGTATTGTGGCATTATGTGGTCCGGGTCGTCGTTAGGTATCGTGTACAATAATTAATATAGTCTATCTCTTCACTGAAATGTACGGTTGGAATTAGCAAGATGACGTCACATGACGTAATGAGGTTCACTTTTGCGTTCACACAGAACCTTTCAAAAAGGTCCGCGTTCACACGAACCAGAACCTTTCAGAGGTTCACACCATCCCTAGCCATCAGTGCCATTACTGATACATATATCTTCCACATAACAGTCGGTTGTAAAATGTAAATATTAACAATCAATTGAGAATCATGAAAAACCATTATTATACCCATCCTTAGTTACTTATAGGCGATTAAGATGTTTTTTTTCGATTTTTTTATTTTATTTTTTTGAATTTGTCAAATTTAACAGCTTTTTTCCTGGGTTTCCCACGGGAGTTGAACTTCAACATTTTAACACATGTTATGAGAGATCTTGATAGACTTATTGGTGAAGAAATTGTTTGGTAACAATATAGTTCACAGATTTGTGATATATTCCATAAAATGCCCTTACTATAGTGACGTAATAAGGTCGTGGTAACCCACACCATTATCACAAAGTGCATTGAGAAAGATATGGTTTAAAAATTACCAATTTACCGTAAGGGTTACCCCTCAAAGTAGAAAATCAGTCATACAGCCATAACTATAAAAGTCAACGTTTTTTTACTTTCATTGGATTTTATTATTTTTCAAACTAATATTTTGATTCGTTTAGAACTGGTACAATGTTAAATCGACAGATTTTTGCGTATCTGGTTGCCATACATTCGATGGATCGAAAACTCATAAATTAGTACTCGAGGTCGTCACCCGTTCCGTCATGAACTACAATCACTATTTTGACATTATTTGGTATCAGTGTGGTTCGCGACCAGCCTCGACAGTTGCAGTCATTAGAATTCATACACTTATTTCGTTTAAATATGGCCACAATCTTCGTGCGACAGTTATGTTGGATTACGCCTCTTATGAAAATTTCTCACAACTTTGGAAATTAGAGCGGCAGCTTTCGTATAGAATACCTGGACACCCACTAACGTTGGCTGGATATTGCTAGTAAGACAATTAGTCCTAGATATCCGTTATCCTAAACTGGTGTGCGTTGACCCACGAGTGTACCTATTGGACTGCTCAGTGGTACCGCGAGAAAATGTAGTAAAGAACGTAGACTTACAACAAAAATTAAAGAATCAAAATTTTGAGTGTGACATAATCGTTGCTTCTATTGGCCTGCAAATTTCGAAAAAAAATTTGCACCAAAAATTTTGATGGTTGATTTAGGCTAATTTAACGCTGCTAAAATCCTATTCTGTGCGCAGAATTTCTTTACCACGTCAGGTTTTTCCGTATGAATTTTTCTCATTTTCATGAATTATTATTCTCAAAATCTGCAACTAAAACTAGAACTTTGAACTTTCACAATTAGCAACACTACAACTGCTCAATTCTCGAAACCAGCAACTAGAACTATAGAACTATACTCAAAATCGTTATTTAGTTGACAATGAAACTATAATAAGATTTTTAGTTTTTGCAAGTCTGTGCCCATCAGGCCATCTCTCAAATCTCAATATAGCAATGTTTCCTAGCCTCGCCTCCAGCGCCCCCCCCCCTGCGGCCGGTTTTGAAGGCAACAGAGATTCAATCGTCCGGCGGTCACTGCTTTAAACACTGTTGCTGGTGTAATAGTTTTGTAGTTATGTGTTTATAAGATGTCTTTCATTTATCACAGGATCTTTGCTGAGATATCAGGAGACGGGTCGCGTTCTAGCAAAATAAAGAAAAAAGATGATATTCACACCAAGGTCTGGAAACTTATAAAGCAACTTCGTGTAGCCAACCCAGGGAAATGCTGAACCTGCAACCTTTGAATAAATTTCAATTGCGTGAACTATGCGTAATTATGAACTGCTGCAACATTTGATTAATATACAGAAGATTCCAGTATCTAATGTACTTTTATGGCGAGTTTGCGTTAGGTTGGGTTAAGACTTTGGCGAATTCGCGTACAAGGATGAGAAGAACGTCAGGAAACAGCCATATATGCTTCGCATGCATCAGGCAGTAAGGACTGCATGCTTTGACTACACCAGATTTACTAGTGGCGTAACCTGAATTCAGGTTATCCAGACGACCGATTACCGATATCAAAGGTTACCATTCACTAGTAGCGTAACCGATTTCTGGTATCAAAGGTTAGTGGAGACAGGTAAACATCCTGCCACTACTGAGACATTTAAATTTACCTGCATTTTTCTAACGGTGCAGTCAAATTTCGGGTTTCGTTAGTGACTTCACGGTTAGTGTACAACCGCAACAGATCAAATATTGTTTCTAAAATCATCTATCACGAAACCTGGGTTTTTGTAGTGCATAATGAGTGAGTTTTCGGTGAACTTCAATCCAGTGATTCTCTATCTTCGTTCAATCAGAAGCTCTTTTCGACCCATGAAATTACACTGGTCTACAAATTTCAAAATCTTTTGCCCAAAAAATTTTAATGATTGATCCATAATAATATTAGGTTGCTGAATCCGATTCTGCGATAAGAATTTCTCTATTACGTCAGGTTTTTTCGGTATGTATATTTCTCATTTTCATAAATTAATAAGATTCGTGCTTTCGTTAGTGACATTACGGTGGGCGTACAACGGCAACAGATCAAATAATGTTATTGAAATCATCTATAATGGTGACACCAGGGCTGTCGTAGAACAGAATAACTGAGTTTTCGGTGAACTTGAATCCAGTGGTTCTCTCTTCTTCCAATCAGGACCTCTATTCGACCAATAAATTTATATGCGGATGCAACTACTTCTAGTCCAGTGGTTCCCAACCTTTTGGTCTTCATTCCCCACTTCAGATTTATTCCGAACCTTCATTCCACACCTGGCGAAAAAATTGTATAATTCATGTTTGAATCGGTCAATATGATCGGGAATTGCATATATTTTGCTGTTAATTTTTCATCCCCTCTCTGCTCACGTAATCAGATTTACCGGTAGAGCAGAGTGAGGTCTGCTGGTAAAGGTAGCCTATATGAATTTAACATCTTCGGGCAGACCCGTTGATATATTGACTTCGTTACATGATGCTATTTCGTTACCTCCAATATCTGCTATGTCAAAAGATATGGAAATCGCCAAAACTAAAAGGCAAACACGATTTCAAATTGGTATTGCTGTACTGGCGAATAATTTTTTCCCTGCGGGAAGGCATTTGTCCTGTGGGGTTCAGATCGCCAGGCCAGGAACATTCGGCGCCAGCCATTTAGCCGCCTATGGATAACACTGGTCAACACTATTTTTGTTGACTTTGATCAGACTATTGATTTTGACTAACTTTTGGGCGCTGAATTCAAATATGACTTCCGTTTTTCTCTATCACGTCAATTTTTAGGGATAGGCACCCACCACATTGTCTCATAGCCCACATAACAGCACTATTTTTAAAATTTTGTGTTCATTGTATAAAACGTTTCAAAAACCACAAGCAGTTGAAAATGTATCAATAGACTTCAAATAAACATTCGCATTGCTGTATTTGGTTGATTTAAACCAGTGGTTTTTAACCTTTTCTCCTCCAACGCCTTCTTTCAAAAATTATCGTGCTCTAGCGCCCCCACCCCTGTTGTAAGGGCTGTAATAAAGACAATGGCTAAGAGGGAAGGCCGTAACAGCACTTCGTCAGTACCCATAAAACAACGATTGTAATGGGTACCCATAGCACGATGAACCAAACTTCTTGGGGCTTCGCCCCCAAGAACCCCTTCGCGGTATTTCGATGGTCAGCAAAGTATGTGTGGCCTGGTGGTACTATGCGCCAAAATTTTCTGTAATGCATGCATGAATAGGTGGTAATCGCATACATATGTCGCTATAAACTTTTTATCCTCTCTTTCAACGTAATCAGATTTATCAGTAGCGCTGAGTGAGCTGTTGTGTTGCAAAATTGAAGCCCACATTCGGGCGTGCGCGTGGTACAAATTACTTCATTACATGTTGTTATTTTATTACCTCTTGTCCGCTATATAGTCAAAAGATATCGAAACGCATAAACGTATTGAACTAAATTAAGCACACGGTTCAAAATTGGTATTTTTTCACTGGGAAATAATTTTTTTCTGACGATGTTATTTGTCCTGTGTCGTACAGATTGCGACGACATGATATTTCGGCACGACCGATTTAGGCACCTATGGACAATTAGACTTATATACATCGAAGTTTACGGTCAACATGAGGGCAATCTTCTTCGGCTAAGGTTTCCTCGCTGACGATATTTTTGGCACACTTCTCGGAGTCCCACATTGGCCGGAATTTCATATGTCCTTGTGCATCGTGGCGTGATAATGACCGACGCCGAAATGCCTATTTCTATTTTCTTTAATTATGAGTATTTTTTTTCGTGGGGGAGTCGGTAAAACATGATTTGTAATTTATGTTCCTTCACTGGAATAATTTAGGGCAGCCATCAAGATTACCCTGCCTCGATTGGGGGTTTGGGTTGCAGCATGTTCGGTTCTGGTAAGAGGTGAAAGTCCAGCCGGTTTTTCGGGACTTTAGTATTGGATATATTTCGCGATTTATTCGCGCTCGAGGACCACTCGACTATAATAAACTGTATAATAATTGTATGTGGTATATTCAGTGTCAAATCAAGGTTGCTATAACAACAATCGGGTACGGTCCCATACCCTGTGGTTCGAACCAGATGTACACATCCCGAATTCACATCTGCGATTGGCAATACGGGGAAATTAATGGTAGGCCCTATTTGGATTTTGTTTTAGTGCTTTGCGTGACCAAGTAAGTCAACTGCGAATGAGATGCATATATCTTCTCACATTGAATTTTGTACTGAACCCAGTAATCAATTTTAACATGAATGTATTCCAAACAAAGCAATTCATATTACACTGGGCAACAATTTTGAACGAAAAATTTGTTGACTTTGATTTGGCACTTGATTTAGGCTAATTTTGGTGTGCTGATTCCAAAAATGCCACTGGTATTCTTCTATCACGTCAACATTTTTCTCTACGACATATTCCTAAAATATGCAGATTTCAACGAATTTAGCCATATTACTGTTATGTTCTTCATCTTGTTTGAACAATAACTTATACGACGAGGTTGCACTATGAAATCAGTATACTAACAGCAGAATACCTTTAAAGCAGCGACACGATCCAGAGTACAGGTAAACGAAAAACCAGTAGACAACAGAACACAGGGTATGAATACGAAGCACGACACACGAGGAAATAAGGATTGGCGGTAATTACTAATCCTAGACAAATAAGAAACAAACTATACCAACGTAAAATGCACGAACATAACAGTCCTCCCCTGTTATCCACACTTTTATCATATAATAAGTTATATAGTCAAGGGCTGACTCGATTGGATTATGTAGGTAGGTACTGGTATCGATATAGGCCGATGTTTTCACCCATTTTCGGTTAGAGGATGCAATCATACGAGGATATTTCACACACATATTTCATGCAAGCTGCAGGATATGGCAAGAACAAAAATCACGACATTTACTATCAGCTACAGGTCCAATGACCTATTCAGCTTATCCAGTGTAACCTGAAACTCCTATACGCTCGATAATTAGGATCATGATGAAGATCTTTAGCATAGCAGGTCAAATAATGAAGTTTTTGAAATCGAAGTTGATTCAGAACGTAGAGTAGTCCATCAACACGAGTTATTGATCTGACATAAGCTTAGGGTCTCCGTGAAGATAAAGGGATGCATTATAAGCGTTTCCATAGTTGCATTTCAATTAAATTCCCGTCAATGCATGCATGTCGGCCATTCGAGGTCATCATGTTCCGTCTGCGCTCCGGCCATTGTAGGCTTAACGCCCATTCGTTCAAAATAGGATGTTCAGATACTCCGCTATGTCTCCATTGTAATGTCGCCGAAACCGTCGACCATTTTCTACTGAATTGTGCAAGATACGATTTTCAACGGTCCTTTCTCATTGAGTCATGCCGTAATCATGACATCCCATTCACGACTTGTAACCTCTTAGTCCAGCCCGAGCTATTAACCCCTGTGGCTGAATTCGTGTTGTCATGTCGTAGAATCCTTTAAGATTTGATTCGTATATAGATGAGGTTGAAATACATTGCAAGGGTACTTATACCAGTAGGTAACTTCAGACCGTGGTGCACCAGACCCTTAAGGGAGATAAGCGCCACTATAACTTTTAACCATATTAATAATAATAATATAAAGCAGAGGCGGGCAACTTCTCCAGTAGGCGGCCAGATATGGAAAAATGAAGCTCCTGGCGGGCCCGATTCCTGAATCGATACAATAATTGCGTATTCATCCACCTATACAAGAATTAATCGTATTTATTGTAAACTTTAAGTTTGAAGCATAGAGACCTAAGCAGTATTCAATGAATTTATTAACCTAATGTAGCCTACTTCAATATAACTATTGAAATCAATCAAATATCCATGGTCGATTATAATTGTGTGTAACAGGTTCATTGAACTCTGGCTGCATGTCGGACACAAAGAAAACAAAGAACTATTATTTGTGTCCGAAAAAAGAAAAAAAGAATAACCTAGAGTCACTATAATTTGACATAGTAAGCAGGTCTAGTGGTGAATTGCGGAAGACTGAGACCGCCGGCCATATGATCATTTTAGACAGAGATGGGCAACTTCTCCAGTCGGCGGGTCGGATATAGGAAAATGAAGTACTAGGTGGGCCAGATTCCCAAATCGATACAGTAATCGTGGATTTATCCACCTATACCAATACCCATACAATATTTTATACAGCTATAAAATCGTATATAATGTGAATATTAAGTTGAAAGCATAGAGGCCAACACAGTATTTAATGAATTTGGTGACCTAATATACTTCATTAGATGTTGAGGTCAATGAGATCTGTGGGTCGATCTAAAGTTGTCGACAAGTTTTCTGAACTCGAGTTGCATGTAGAACGTGGAAACCTTTGCTGAAGAACACACGTGAACATCAGTCAGATTGCAACGCAGCTTCGTCTGTTCATTTTCATGGTCGAAAATGTTTACTCGTAAATGTCTGTGTAGACCAGACCAAGTAGTTTCATGGCCACCTTTTCCGGCCGCATTATCATATGAGACCGGGAACTCTCTGGTTCCGGCTAGACATGAAGATAGTAAGGATCATATCGCCGGAACCCGTCTATACCGTTATAGAGCCAGTTACACGCTATGATCATTGCGTATGTGTTTTTTTGTTGTAATTTTTTTTCTCGCCTACTCATTCTGTTTATTCCGATTGGCGAAGAAATAAATATCTCTCTCTCTCTCTCTTTGCGGGCCGCTTACAATCCCTTCGCGGGCCGGATCCGGCCCGAGGGCCGTTTGTTGCCCTCCCTGATATAAAGGATAAGGCCGGACAAAGGATACGAAACACGATAAAAATCTACTAAACATGGTGCTCCTACCATCTTTTCAATAGCTACGTCACCGCTCTGGCACATTCACATACGAAGCACTGACAATGTAGCAACTAGCAACCTGTGTGACGAATAGGGACAATGGTTCCAATCCAGATCCGGGTGAAGAATAAATTGTTGGAAAAGTGAACACCGTTGATGATCACGCGAAACAGCATCAATCCCGACGTGTCCACGGGAAACACTGATTGACGATTGTTGGTGATCATGACGTGCACTTCTCAAAATCTCAATACGAAGGGTACACTGAAGAAGGTCCGAATATTCTTTGGCGTAAACGAGAGTCAAATATGGGGATTTCCCAACATGGCGGACAAACGTTTCAGATCGTAGCGTTGTCATTTATTTTTATTGCGTGGAAATGTCCTTATTTACACGTTACCACAGGTCCATGTCAAGATGAATATGCGTGACAAAGCATCAATTTACATTCGGTCACGCATGGAGCAATGTTTGGTCATGGTTAAGTGACTAAATTTTCCATCAAATTACAATAACTAGGTGTCTACTGGTTGGAAATGCAGCGTTTGCAACTTTATATGTTGGGGAAGGCAATTTCACAATTTCCTTAGATAGCCAGCAATATTGGGAATATACATTGTCGAATCCGCATAATTCGGACACCGGAGGACCCGGAGAACTACTTTACTCGACCGAAATGCTCGCGAACGGAACAAAACTAAAAATTGCACGAAACAAACTCTCATTATTTCGGGCAACTCTTCGCGTAATTCGGACACAGGTTATCAATTCCTCGGGAGCATTGCAGACTTTTTGCCGGACTGTGCTGTTGAAGCAAAAGCGGCATCGTCAGATATTCAAACTTTACCTGACGCCTTCTTTCAGCCACGGTCGTAGCGTAAACGCACGGGCCCACAGAAGCAATGTATCTTTTGGATTTAGCGTTCAGCGAGCGTTGTTAGCTTTTCCATATCTGATTTTTGCCCAGC
>ATSW01003184.1:0-10970 GCA_000444245.1 Botryllus schlosseri | reverse complement strand
TCGGAAGTCGACCTCGGTCGGACTCGAACCCGCACCCATTGGTGTTGCAGCCCCGGATTATACCACTGCGCTATCTCGCCACCTCGTACATCTGGTTCGAACCGCAGGGTATGAAACCGTACCCGATTGTGGTTCTAACCACCTTGATTTGACGACACTGAATATACCACATACAATTGTTACATGGTTTATTATAGTAGAGCGGTCCTCGAGCGCGATTAAATCGCGAAATATTTCCAATACTCAAGTCCTGAAAAGAGCGACTGGATTTTGACCTCTTACCAGGATCGAAACTGCTGCTACCCAAACCACCAATCGTGGGGGAGTAAGCTCGAAGGGTGCCCTAAATTAGTTCGGTGAATGCACATAAATTACACATCATGTTTTGACGACTCATCCACGTAAAAATACGCATAATTATAGAAATCTAAATAGGCATTTCGGCTTCGGCCATTACCACGCCACGATGCGCAAAGACATATGACGTCCCGGCCAATATGGGACCCCGAGAAGTGTGCCAAAAAGATCGTCAGCTAGAAAACTATAGCCGAAGAAGATTGCCATTATGTTGATTGTTGACCGTAAACTACGATGTAGGCTATATAAGTCATGACTCGACTCGACTCGAATCACAATTTTCTGATGACTCTCAAAATATGGAAATGACTCGACTCGGCTCGAGTAAATTTGGGTATTGACTCGACTTAGACTCGAGTCATTGCGCATGACTCGAACCAAGTCATATGACTCGAGGCTAAGACGGCCAAGACCGACATTTCATTGTAATTTCGAAGAATATTAAAGTAAGCACGCTATTCGGATTTCGTCTATTGGTACTGGTACTTAAATATGGGACCGGAAACTGCTAAAAGTGAGGAAAATAAGTATATTATAAATGTGAACCATTCGATATCACCAAACAGAGTTATAAAAAGGGGGTTTAGCAAGACTTTAAATGGAAACTAGGCAGTCAACACAATGACTTGGACTCGGATTCGAGTCAATATACCAAGACCCTTACTCGACCTTCTGCTCGCTGACTTGGACTCGGACTTGACTCGGTGGTAAATTGAAAATGACTCGACTTGACTCGAGCCAGAAATATAAAATTGAGATGGACTTGTGACTCGGATCCTTGTGACTTGGTTGCAACCCTGGCTTAAATCGCTCGTGTCGAATTATCATGTCGTCGCAATCTGCACCCCACAGGACAAATAACAACCATCAGAGAAAAATTGTTTGCAAGTGAAGAAATACCAATTTTGAACCGTGTGCTTACTTTAGTTTAATACGTTTATGTGTTTCAATATCTTTTGACTATTTCGGGGACTAGAGGTAACAAAATAACGACATGTAATGAAGAAATTTGTACCAACGGCACGCCCGAATTAGTTTAATTATTAATTACCTTGCCTTCATTTTCGAAGACAACAGCTCACTCGGCGCTACTGGTAAATCTGATTACGTGGGCTGAGAGGACATAAAGTTTATAGCGACATCTATCTATATGCAATTACCACCTATTCATTCATGCATTATAGCAGAATTTGGCGCCTAGGGCGACCAGGCCACACAAACTTTGCTAACTGTCGAAATCACGCGACGGGGTTCTTGGGTGCGAAGCCCCAAGAAATTTAATATATCAGGCTATGGATGCTCAAGACAATCGTTTTTCAGGGGGACTGACGAAGTGCTGTTAAGGCCCTCCCTCTTACCCATTGTCTTTATTGCAGTCCTTACATTATGGGGTGGGGGCGCTAGAGCACGATAATTTTTTAAAGGGGCGCTGGAGGAAAAAAGGTTAAGAACCACTGGTGTGGAGAGCCAGAGTCGGAAATCTTCAGTAGTTGAAGTTGCACTCACAGAAACTTTGTACCACTCTCCAAAAGAATGCGATTCACTCGTTCCTCAGCTTTGTTATATTGACTGGAAGAGGCATATAACCAGGGCCAGGAAACTAGCATATAATTCATTGTGATATAATAGGAGTATCTATGAATGTTGTGGTGAGTTCAAATATACAAGCACAAAGTAGATGATGGGTAATGCCCTTTCTCCATTTGGCGTTTTGCTACCATGCATATTTTATTGCACTTGTGCAATGTTATTATTGCTGTGGCTTGATCACGACGTCACAGAAACGTGATTCCACTAATGCGAGTAAATATTTACTATAGATATTTTGCATGCTGTGTTACAATCAATCGTGGTTTCAAGTATTTCACAGTGAGATAAATTATATAATGTTGGAATCATGATACAACTCATAGGGTCGTGAGATAATCTTCCTTCGCTATACTCGACTTGAATCATGGCAGTCAATAACCTACTCGATAGCAGTACATATGGCATGCTATTACTACGCAAACAATAAATTTGATTCTAGTGGGCAATTCTACAGCAGCTCAGCAGCATTTCTTACATATAATAGTCACGACCCATGACCCTTCAGAGCCGTGGTTCTCAACCACGGGTCCACGGACCGGTGCAGGTCTGTCGCCAGTTTCCTGCCGATAATCCAGGTAAATTAGAAGGTATGGCGGATCATAGGGGTTGTAATCTATTAACAGTCAACACCTTTATTTGCAGACAAGGGAATTGGCAAAAATACGACGACTAGCCGATTGAATACAGCTATAAACCGCTAAAACAGTGGTTCGAACGACGATATAAGTTTGAATACTTCTATGTTTCCGAGGTTTTCGTTGCAATGTGGTGGTATACCTACGGTACACCTATATATCAGAACGGTGACCAGAGTGAAACCATAATACCGCTGCCGCATTGTTATAATGTGACCTATGGACAGTATAACTAATCGACATTTTCTGTCTTGATGGAATATTTAATGAAAGTATTGATTCCTAAAAATCCGATATTTGATAGAAATGCTTGGGGGGTCTGATGAAATCGTATGGGGCGGGGGCTGGGTGCGACCCGCGGGTCGTACGTTTTACACCCCTGTATTCTGTAAATTGCAACTGCGAGACAACTGTCAAATGAACTCTTTTGTTGAGAGAGAGGGAGAGACAATCTTTTATTGGCTAACCGTTTGGATACAAAAATTACATAAAAATGCAGTTGCATGGAGTGTGATATACAGATAAACAAGGTACAAAGGGGAGGCTCGATATGAAGCAGCTAGCAAAGTCGAGTCCCCGAGCCATAAGCATCTTACTACGGGAGTCGTCACTCTCAAAACACGAGATAATCGATCAAAAATACAAATGTAGGAAATAAACAAGAAGAAACTCACACGGAATCGTGGAAATAATTGAATAATCGAAATAAATGAAGTAAATGAATTCAAAAGAAGTAAATATAATTCATTGACCACGTAGGTGTATTCTAAATCAGTGGTTCGCAACCTTTTTCACCTCGCGGACCGGTAAAATTAAAAAAAAAATGGGCGGCCCAGTGGACCTGCAAAATTGAAATCAACCCAAAATGTAACGTACGAAGCTGTTTTAGGCACGCACGGTACTAGAGAGAGTGACATTTTGATGGTTTTGTTCTTAATAGTAGGCCTATATTCATGTGACTTGACCGTAGTTAGTCTGCTTATTCGCGGGCAAATCCTTTTGCTCAGATAAACGTATTAGCGCCGAGGTATCGATTACAATCTTTCGCGATGATGATTAACCGACTACGCCAACTCGAATCGTATTCATCTCTTCGACAATATCTAGAGAAGAAGTGTTTTGGAGTCGGACCTAGCCAGTGTTGGGATGACTCGAGTCATGACTTGACTCGAGTCAATATTATCAGAAGACTTTTGACTTAACTCGGAAAAATGACTTGACTTGACTCGGCGTCTCGAAATTTGGATTTACTCGTGAGTCGAAGCAGAATATTCGAGTCAATTTCAAATCACCTAATAATGGCTGTCGAGTAACTCGCCGTACATGTACGGGTACGTGCATGCTCTCGACACTATGGTATGACATGTGAGCAAACTGTTATTCAACGATTGGGCAACCTGGTATTACTCAGCCTCCTTCGCCAAGTCATAAATAAATTGACCGCAAACGTAGTGATTAGAGCTTACATTGTCTTAGACTATAGTAGAATTCTATCTTCGGCAGTGTCTTTCTGCTCGGTACTAATCTCAACGAACACTTGCATAAGTTAAATCGGACTGATATATAGGTTTACACATTTATATTATTCACCAAAAATTTGTACACGTTTCAATTGCATCGTATGGATATATAATATATACGTATATTGCGTATTGGATGATATCATTTTGTTTCAACTTCTGATATTTCACATTCTGTGATATTTTTGACGGACAGTTACCGACATGGCTCAGTAGTTCTACATATATGTGAGCCATAAAATGCCCCGTTGACCTCGATATTCTTCGCTCGATTCATAATTCATAGTAAATCAATCTGTACTTCGATCATCTCGCAAAATGAAATAGCTTAAATCATGCCTCGAGATTCGAAAATTCGACATGACTTTACGACTTGACTTGTTACTTGACTCGACCTGACTTGACTCGAGTCACCTCCAAAAATCGAGTGACTCCAATTGACTCGAGTCAGAATGTATGATGACTGGAATTGCCTTGTGACTCGAAGGTAGTGACTTGATCCCAACACTGTGACTGGACCAAGCACCTTGTCGTCCTACCTTGCTCATTTCCCACTACCGCCAGACGTACTATGAATGCAATATGCCGAACGAAAACACCTGGCAGCAGCGATACGTGGTTATCCACAAAATGAATGAATCGAAAACGAATGATCGTGCAAACTGCGCGGTTTACCGGGTCAGCTCGTTTACTTACGCTCGCATGTCGTCAAAGGAGACGGCTTGAACTTCAAGTTAAATCGAACATGTTTTCCAGGCCTAATGTTTTGAATATGTGGACGTTGATGTCTAATTTATTTCATCAATTGACAAGCCTTCATCATCTCGCATCTTGAGACTAAGGCATAATCTTTTAAAATACCTGGCCGAAAAGACCACTGTTCTAAATTACGGTAGCCTCGCGTTTAACATATCGTCTCTGAGAGTCTCTTACAATATAGCACCTGTAGTTTCCACACCATGCCGCCCTGTCAATTATTTCCGCACTTCTGCTAATTATCAGTTTACCAATGTTATCGGTCAATTTTAATTTGCTCCATCCTTCAACGTTATATATATCTACGTTGCTCAGGCGACTACCATTGCACATGCGAATTACAATTACCTCTTTATGGTCTCTCTTTTTAGTTGGAAATATTTTCCCGCCATAATATTGCCACGGGTATCTGAACTCAGGTAAACTCACGTTTACTCATGTCGATTGATTCAAGGAGCGTAACGCGCCGCGGCATTTGCCCTGTATACGTTTTCGGCAACTCTCGGAGAAGGGGGTTTTGATTGAAGGCATTTATTGCTTCTCGGGCGACTTCGTGCTGCTATGTGCGTGTCCCTATGTGTGTCGTGAAAAGGTATATTGCGATGCCTTGTGCTGTACTCATAAGAATGAATAATATGCTCGAAGAGAGACTGAATTGAAGTTGTCATATCTGAGAATTCAGATATCCGGTAAAACTATGTATATAACATTAGTATAAAATATAAAAACTTAACCTAGTGTTGAATGAACACATTTGATTACGAAGTAAGTTTCATAATCTATTGAAATGGAGGTAAAATTGACCTAGAGAGCAAAACCATGTGAATGATACTCGACTCCTTCAATTGAATATTATACTCATATCGAAATGAACCCGTATTTTCGACTTACACACGACAGGCGTAATAATCAGCAACTAGTACCAGAAAAAATATTGTCTTCAAAGAAATACTGTTTTCGGATTTTATAATTGTTGAGTACGCGCCTCCTGATAAATAAATATGAAAAATATCCCTAAATGAAAATACGCATGGTGTAAAGAATTGAATCTGAATTGAACTGTACTGTTGTGTGCTGCCTGGTGTTTCGGAACAATTTTGCACCAGCTGTTCAACCCCAAAAATACACATCACGGCAGATAAAGTTTCAGCCATCACGAAGTGCGATCTTAGAACGATCGCTGGCGATACAGCCTTTGGCCAAAGATCAAGCAGGTGTCTCTATCCATGCAATCTGAGTCCGACGGTACAAATGTGACCAACAGAGCGAAATACTAGTCCCCGTGAATAAATGGATTTGAGAATCGTATGCGGGTCACGGCGAAGAACTTTATATTTCAATTTCTATTGGGGCATGTGAGCGATCTTTTGAATGAATACAACTTTGTCTTTGTTTCTACGGAGTAATTTATGACAATTCGACCCCCTGGCCCTCACTCACCCACTCAATTCTCCCATCAACCTCATGAATAATCTTGTCGTATGGCCGGAACATATAGCTCAATATGCATGGTTACGTGTCCTCGAAAACTAAACTAAGTTTGTTTCCGAAGCATATCATCAACGATCGATTCACGAGGTTGCATTCGACGTTGATTTGTCTATATGTCTAGGATTAAATGAATTCCGACGAAGGTATTGGCCTTTGAATGTCGGTTTCCTGAGAATCGATTTTTCAAATTTATTGCTATCATGCTTTTCGACTAAAACGTCCAAAAATGACATTGAGTTATGGCGTTCTTTTTCTATTGTGAATCGCAGGGCCGGGTGATGCGTATCTGACCAAACTGACGAAAATTTTAGATGTTCAAATACACATCACTAATTGGTAATCAGTAGGCTAGTTCGTAATCAGATGAATCGACGTCATCTCGGTAGAAACGTCGATTTCAAGCCGTGCTACAAGTCGACAACTACTGCAACTACCTTATTTTTATTCCATAATATATACATCAGGGATGGTGTGAACGTGAGGTTCACGTTCGCGTTCTGTGTGTGAACCTCGGAAATTCAGAGGTTCGCGTTCACAACAGAACCTTGGTAGGTTCTGCACTGTGAACCTTTTTTATATATTACAATTTTTACTTTATTATGACATCTTTGGTACGAATTTATTGCAATTCAACTGCGGGCCGGTCCCTCTATGCATGGCGCTGGCAGCAGAAAAAATCAACACAAAACGAATATATGCACCTTGACAGTCTCAGAGATTTTACTTACTTTGTTACAAAAGTTTGCTCCAAATATTCAGCTTTCCGATTGTGAATATTTAGCGACTCTCTGCTGTGAGCTCGACTCGCAATCACACAACGTCACGAGCGAAATACACTTATAGTAGTCAGCGAATGATGCTTATTCAACCAATCAATCTTGACTTCATATGTTTATTGGGGGTTTCGGCTACTGCTGTATAACTTATAAATGGGATAATATAGGCTTACCATACGTCCTCTTTTAAGAGGATTTGTCCTCTTTTTTGGGTTTTTTGAAAGTGTCCGCGGACGCCCTTTTGTCCTCTTTTTTGAGATTTTGTCCTCTTTTTTGAAAATTTAGGTCAGATTTAGAGCAAATTGCGAGCGATATGCCGCAAATTAGCACAGAAGTGAAGCTCCGGCGTGTATTTCGGAGTGAAAAACGGTGATTTTAGGTCTGAGCGAAAAGATTACCTTTTTTTTTTAGTCAACCGATCACAAAGTGGGAAAAATTAACCGGTTTTTGAGAATTCTAGTCCGGTTTTGCAAGTTGCAAATTTTTGAAAAAGTGTCCTCTTATTAGATTTCCAAAATATGGTAAGCCTAGATAATATCGGCAGCAAGCATAGAAACCCTGTTTTACACTCTGCTCAAAATCAATGTAGCAATACTCAGACGCCGAATACATTGTCCGGTCTGGCCAAGACCGTTAAGGTGTTTCTTATATTCGCTGGTTAGACCTCGTCGAAGTTGTCGGCAAAGTGACGGAAGATATTGATTTTATGGCAGTATTATATCATTTGATTGCCTCAGTTGATACATTCAGCGACGTTTAATACGCCAATATGTACTTCCACATTGTGGGATTATGTGGCCCGAGTCGTCGCTAGGTATCGTGTACGTAAATGTACATTAATATAGGCCATCACTTCATTGAAAGATAGGGTTGGAATTAGCAATATGACGTCACGTGACGTCATGAGGTTCACGTTCGTGTTCACACAGAACCTTTCAAAAAGGTTCGCGTTCACACGAACCTGAACCTTTCAGAGGTTCACACCATCCCTAATATATATATCGGTCTGGTGTAAATTACCATTGTAGTCGATAAACACGATGAATAACATGAACAACAACGAGAACCCGAGTGCATAATCTTCGCTCTCGATCGGACGAGCAAGTTCACGTTCCTCTTTTCTTAATTATACTGTATTTGCTCCCATAATCGTCGCATTCCCATGTTCAAAATAATTCGTGAGGGACTTTTGTGTTAGTCTTTTAATTGGAGTTCGAAATTAGACAGTGCGTTATTATGTATGCACGTGAATTGCAATTTATTGCTTCGCATAATAGTTACTCGGCAGCCCAACGGGGCTTTGAAAACGCTGATCGTGAAATTCTGCAACTGTGCAGTAGGGCTGTTTAATAATAACTTTTTTCAGGATTCCAGCCATTCACTGATTAAATTATCACGTTACCCTAAAACAGCTGCACACCAAATTTGGTTCAGTTCTAACAAGTATAAGACTCCGCAGATCAAATTAATTTAATAGGGAAAATTAAAAAAAAATCAAATATTTCTGTCAATCCCATGAAATTGTTGGGTGCAAAACAAATTTGACTCAATTCCAACTAGTAAAAGCGGATTTATTTGAGTTTTTCGTTGATTATTCTCAGATTATCCATGATTGGTGGATCTGCTATATGGACCAATATCAAATTTCATCAACTAATTGAGCATTTGGCAGAAATCGAATTTCAATTGATAAGGTCATACGCTCATATAATTCTTGCTTCAGCCACACTTAAAATAATCGTTTCTTTTTTAAATCTGACTGTATGTATTGATAGTAATGAGTGCTTTGTCGGTATAAGGACGTCACGTCAATGTTTTAACGCAGAATAGGCCTACAGCAAGGGTGGGTGGCAAATGGCCATCCTGCGGCCGTAGAAGGAAATTTGTGCGGCCGTCGACATACCAATTGAATTCACGCATTGACTCTCGATTTTGATTAATTTTGAAATTTTCTTCGTGCTTCACGCGACCCGATGCGACTACATTTTTTAGATTAATATAGTATAGGCAGATGCGAACCGTGGCGAGATAGCGTAGTGGTACGTTCAGCAGATGCAACACGATTGTATTCCGGATTCGAGTCCGACCTAGGTCGACTTCAGAATTCCAACCTGAGTGTTTGAGGTATACCTAGGCTCCTCCTCGCCGTCTTACCTGCGTAAGCGATGTCTTACAAAGTCTAGAAGTGGGCCTTGCAACAAGTCATTAAATACGGAATAATAATGAAAAATGTCGGCCTGGTCAAAAAAAGCATGAATATGAAACACAACAACAGGAAAAACAATTACAACAGGTGCGAACAGCAAAGGAAAATAATACGCCCAATATCACCAACTTATAATCGTGTGATCCTCGCGACAGAAATTTGTTTCAGGTACGTTTGGGCTATTCCATATCTTTCCACAACACCGATAATTCTGATGGGAGGCCAAGAAATTACAGCATGCAGCAAAATGACACATTTTTTTCATAAGTCATTTTTTTCAGAATGTCACCGTATTCGAACACCTGAAAGGATTTTCAAAATATGCACCATCCATGATGTCGAGGTTTATCATAATCGCGCGTCATTTCTTCTTTGCGACACTACAGAGTGGCACGGGTGTTAGGGTGAATATTTTAAAAATCTTTTCGCTGCAATATGGTGGCTTTCTGAAGAAAATGACTTCAGTGGCTTAACTTTAAGTTGAGACCTCATCAGGTTTAGAACGCAGTTCCCCTTATGCACTTATAATGTGATTAACCAGTGCTGTGTAATAAAAAGAAATGTAAATGCTGTAATTTGTTTTTATCAATAAAACCTGTGGCCAGAATGAATACACGCACGCACTGTTGTCCAAGGGACCACGCAGTGCGTTGATGGGTTTGCGCAGACTCGTGAATAATTAGAGGCAACATTGGTCACTATAGTGACATACATCAGTAGAAATAAGGATAATGGCGATAGTTCTATTATTTTACAACAATCTTGACTCAATTGTAGTTAGTATTATTGTTACTAAATTTTAAATTGGAGTGTCGCTTGTTGCCGTTTCGCGTCTTGTGTCCGATGCACTTCAGCTTCTTTATGCACTGTGCCAGTGAGAAGAAAACAAAAATGAACTCGGGGTCAATAATTGAGGCCGCATTATGAACCAGTATCACACAAACAACGTGCGAGAAGCGGCGTATAAGCGCTTATAAAGATTGATGGTTTAGCTCGATCGATACCGATATGGTAAATTCCGTTCTGACATCGGAGACCCGCGCGTGCATCGTCACTGAAGTGTTTTTATTCACGGTTGAAAGATTAAGTTACGAGCACAAAAGCAGTCCGCTCTACATCGACAATATTTGGATCAGAATCGTACCTTCAACAGCCGTGTATCTTATACACAAAGTTGAATAACAAGAAGTCATTTCCTGCTTTGCCTGAGGAAGAAGACCTCTACGGTCACAACAGAGTTCATATTTCATTCACACACTTCCAGTAATGCGTTGTCCTCCTTTCCAAACTACCCATTTTCCGATAGAACTAACTCGTCTTGGCCACATAAATTCACAATATTGCTTTGCACAAGTTCTAAAACCCGGACGCAGTCATATAAATGTTGTAACTCGGTACGCAATTGTGTCTTAATCCACAGATCGAGTCAACATGCATGTATCAGTCAGTCGTAAGACTGACTATGGTATCGAGTACACTATCAAAGAAGTGCCGGTATTGCTATGCTATACATAACAACCAGGACTGGCTCAAGCAAAGAACATTTTCTCGTTTACACGGAGCGTTTGTATTGAAACCATGCTGGGCATGTACCGTCGATAGGGCAGTGTCAAACGTAGGGTTGCATTAAAAACAAACG
>KE605221.1:715-12082 GCA_000444245.1 Botryllus schlosseri | reverse complement strand
CCCTAATACACACCTAGTATGTTTGATGGACCAATCATAGAATCTTTGGAGCCCAGACGAACTGATTTCATTTGTTGTATCACGCCGCTCCTTTGCCAGCGCGTTTTCGGGACAAAGCTCGTCTTATTAGCGGAAGCGAGCAAAAGTATTATTTAAAACCGAAATATCGTGGCATTTGAAACATAACTCTGGAGAATCGGTATATTTAAAATGGTGTTTTCAGTGTAACATGGTTTTCTACGATTTCTGTACTACTTCCTTGATTGTTGTCGCTGCGGTTAAGCGAGTGGGTGATGCGAGTGAGGAAGTTGAGATTGATGGAATAATGACAAAAATGCTGAAGATTCTGGAAATTGCTGATATTTCTTCAAAATCAATCATAGCTACAATAAGACCTACCGAGATTTTAGACGCAGTATTCTGAATTATCAAGGTTGGCATACTGGACTCACGAACAACATAATCGTACACATCACACAACGTGATCATCCACATCCAAATTCTATATCTGGCCCCTCTATCGTAGATCAAGTGACTCCTCAATTGTTTGTCAATGTTTTATGGCTATGGTTATTTCCCCATGCTGTATCATTCATCCATAGGCTATCTATCACATTCCTGTAGCTAAATACCTTGGGATTCATCCAAAGGCTAATCTAAAAAAACGCCCCAGATCATAATCCAAAGATAATGACAATGTTAGTGTATTCATAGTCTGTCAATAAAGCTGCATGAACTTCCTTGAAACGAAACCGGTTGATGTTAGTAACTGCTCTAAAGCCAAGGAGGTTAACTGCTCGTGACAGTCTGGCATTGCTGATCGATCGCAAGCGCGGGTCAATGTGCGACGCGAAACCATAACGTTTCAGAGCATATGCAGCGTATTGAGTTTCAAGCATAACTATGAGTCTATGACACCAAACGCCGTGACGGAATTTACAGCTCCATGTAGGACCGTAGGTGATACGCAGCAGGACATAGATCCGCACAGGACTGGATCCGGAGGCTCTTTTCCGAATTAAGCCCGGATATCAGTACATTTTTTTTAAACGTAGAATCGATGACACGGTCATTCGGTCCGCTTTACGCCCGGAATATATTTCCAACTGGAACCCAATTTCAGCCCGGTCACCCAAAACACGTGCAGCATCACCCAACATTGAATTCTGCGGCATAGCCACTCAAAATATATCTGACTATCCTAAGATGCAATGCAGAGACGCAACAGTTTCTACTGAATCAATACTAGTTAACCCTCTAGTTTACCAAACCACGACCTGATATATCGATCTCGCGTTCCGAAACATGCCACCTTTTTGTCAACTGTCCTCTTACATTATCTTTTTTTACTTTTCATTCAATATGCATGCTTCCGTTTTAAACATCGCCTAGGCCAGGTATGTGTCTGATTTCGAAGACTGCTCAAGGTCTTTTCAACACCTTCCTAATTTTCATTGTATCACAGTCTTGTGGTGTATTGCAAGGATGAAATTTTTAGCAATAAATTGAATATAATTGAGAACTGTCAGAACACCACACATCCTTGTTATTTTGATAGTTCTTTACACCAACCTTTACAATACTGTCTATAGCACCCATAAACGGGTAAAATACGCGGCGAAACATTACCGTCATTCGGGAGCTAGCGGAAATTAAAATCATGTAACTGCGAAACACGGGGAGGCACTTGCGAAGTGGAAGGTGCTTTTGCACTCTACATATATTTTGGTGTTTCTTGTGACGTCATATGTACTCATTTGGCCACAATAACTCCGTGACGTCACGGCAGTACAGTATTTCGCGCCTTCAAATAATATCTACCCTAACATATTATCATCCTGACTTTTTCTATATGGTAGGAAGGTTGTCCAACTGAATCTGTCCTGTAAGACTCGGTGATGCAATGCCCTCATAACAAAAATATCCAACACTCCAAACCTCGATTGCGTGTACATTAGGGGTGTTCGAAAGAACTTCGCTTCTACAGATTTTATTATTATTTATTGAGTTAAATTTGTTTCGCTTCGCTTTTGTTAGACAACGTATGTTTTCAATATTTTATCACAAATTCCAAATTTCATAACTGTAAAAGCTTCGAGATTACCCGTTGGAATGGATTCAAATTTCGTGTACATCGTTTTTAACGGACCTGACGATGCAATCGCCTAGCAAGCAATATTTGGAAATATGTTTTTTTAACGGCTCTACAGCAGAGGTTCTCAACCGCCGGTCCACGGACCGGTGCCGGTCCGCGACGACATTCCTGCCGGTCCACCAGGTAAATTACAATTTTATACTTTAATTTCAAGATGCAACGTTGAAGGCTTGTCCATTGATAAAATAAATACAACATAATTTTTTTAACTGATTCAGAACTTCGCGGGGCTACATTAGGGCTGGAAACATGTTCGTTTTGACTTGAAGTCCAAGACGTGTCATTGACGACATGCGAGCGACAAGTACAGAACAGATACCAGTTGACTCATCGCTAAACAGCGCAGTTTGGTGATCTTTCGTTTTCGATTCATTCGTTTGTGCAGGACCGTAACTGGGGCACCCCAACCGCCCAATTGGAGAGGTGCCGAGCTTGAAAAGGCCCAAAATTATTTTGCAAATGAAGCTAAATCATAGCGTATTTTTTGAAACTTTTACTAACAGTTTTTGAATTCTTTTCGCGCTTTGCGCGACTTAGTATCAACAAATGTTTTGCTTATTAGGTGCCCGTCTCCAAGAAATACGCATGATTTATAGCAATAGGCATTTGGGCGTCAGCCATTTTGGCGCCACGACGTACCAACACATATTGAATTCAAGCTAATATGGGACTCAGAAAGGTGAGCCGAAAATTCGGCAGGCAGAAAACCAATCCAGTCATGAATGATCGAAAATTTTCGCTATTGGCGCAACCAAGCTATATCAACTCTCTGCTTGCGGTGTTTTCGTGCGGCGCATTGTCTTCGTAGTTGCCAGAGTAGCCTACATCTGGTGGTAGTGGGCAAAGCTTTTTCTCTCGATATTGTCGAAGAGAAGAATACTGTTCGAGTTCACGTGGTCGGTTGAATCCACGGCCGTCGGAGCGATAGACTGTACACGACTTTCGGCGGTAGCACATTTATCTGGACAAGGCAATTTTACCACGACTCAGCAGACTCACTATACCATAAAATCACACGAATGCGATCATGAAGATAATTAATTTCGATCAAAACCCTCTAAATATCACTCTCTAGCACCATAATTGCAAAAAACGGTTGCACATGTCACATTTTGACTTCATTACAATTTTTGAAAGTCCACCGGTCCGCCAGACATTTTTTGAAATTTGACCGGTCCGCGAAGTAAAAAAGGTTGAGAACCACTGGTCTGGAGCAGTGCTCTTCAACCGGGGTTGTCGTACACCCTAGGGTGTACCAGAATTTTCAAAGGGTGTACCACTCGGATGGGGTGTACAGGGGTGTACCAGACCCACATTATGATGAACCGATGATACGATGACTATAGCTATCACAAAAATACGCCAGTTTATGCTACAAAACAGAATGACTGGATGTGTAATATCGTACAATGTGATGTCATAAGCAAATGTTTCTAATCATTCAACCTTTGGTAAGGGCTGGGCAAAATCGAGTACCTAAGTGATTCGAATCTGAATCACGTAATATGCTTCGAGTCGAGTCGAGTAATCGAGTATTGCTCATTATGACGTCATAACATAATTTAGTACCGTCGACGTTCAAATATGTACCGTTTATGCCCCCCAAAATAATATAATGCCTGTTATATCCATCTCATAAATGATACTTTGGTATTTTTTCGGCCATGCCGATTTCATTCCACATTGGTGACAATGTTGTTGGATAATCATGACTTGGGAAATGTGCTACGTCCAGTAACTTTCGTATCTTTGTACTATATGTTTCCTATGCTACGATATCGCCAAATCAAGATTTCCAGGCTTCAATCGGGGCTTTGATAGCTTCCATTCAACAGTTAAAATTAGTATCGAAACTATATTTCTTGTTGATAAATTAACTTTCAGTGGCGATAGTCGTATAATTTCAGTACTCGAAAAAAATCGTCTTTTACTACTCGACTCGAATCATTAAAATTAATACTCGATTCAGATTCGAGTACTCGAATCATTGTGCCCAACCCTAGTAATGGACTTATTACTTCCTTTTCGAGTAGAGCAGGGTGGAGTTAGCATGTGTTCAGCTTGCGATATCTGTCTGATGATTCTCGAGGAAACCACCGCTAAATCTCGGACATTTTGAATTTGTGCTTCCTGCGGCCACTTTATGAATAGCGCAGAATACATAGCCCACTTACGCAGCAACGGAGTCGGGTTTGCGAACCACTGCGTTTAGATGATGGACCAGTAACCTCGAGCCTTTATTCGTATTTATCATTTACTATACGTTGCAGCCTTGCTCAAATGTCCATCCTTATTTCGGCTACACCAGGGGTGCTCGACCTGCGGACGTACGGCATCATTCACCCGCATAACCATAATTTTGTGATCTTCTACACATATTTAAATTAGCGTGTGTTGGCGGCCGTCATTATGTAACCAATTGTTGCTGGTTCTAGTCTCGGCTCTGCCATATTTCTATGTGTCGGAGGTTTATCTAGGCTCCTCGTCGCCGACCCCCTGTTAACGTAGCGTCTTTAAAAGCCCAGAAGAAGAGTTAACCGAGCTTCAAAGTCAGCAGCGGAGTTCTGAAAGTGGACGCACGTTAGCGAGAGAGAATGAAGAATGGAAGTGCGCGTGCAAGCGAACGTCGTCCTCACTACCCAAAGCAAAAATACTAAACTTTAGGAAATGCACTGTCGTGGCGTACAAATTCTAAACAGGCGGTTATCCCCACTGTCATTGATGTGTAATAAAATATTATTAATAACAATACAAACAATCCTGGTGGGAGGCCAAGAAATAACAACATGCAACTAAGTGATTAATAGGAACCGCAAGATGCATCATCATTAATATTGTACCCAATATTTTCGAAAGCACCCTCCATCAGCTCTACGGGCTAATCTGATCACGTGACTGAGCAATAATTAATCTGAGCATGAATAAATTTTTGACAATAATATGTGAAACTACCAACATTTTCGATGAAATCCATTCAAGGGGCAAAATTTTCGCGCTCTGCGCGACTACACACATAATCCTAGTGTATTTTCTTGACATTTACACTCGCGGTTTTTGTACATAAATTATATATTGTAAGCCTGCAGGGATGTTTTGCTTCTATAGTAAGAAAATTTGCGCATTGCATATCTCAAGAAATAAGTGAAGGCACAGAACACCACAATGGCTCTCCGCGGTGTTAAGTTCCCAGTATCAAATTTCATATGAGCATTTGTCGTCCATGCGCCATGGCGAATCGCCGCAGGAATCCGAAAGTATTGTATATGTAATCAAATTGCGGCTTTCGGTGTTATCGGTGTATTATACGGTCAGGGGTGTACGAGTTTTGAGAAAATGTTAAGAGGGTGTACCAAGACGAAAAAGGTTGAAGAGCACTGGTCTAGAGTACCTTCATATGGGCCTACATAATAATTATAAAAAATATTCTGATTCCAAAACGGACCGAGTAGGCTACTTTTGAATTTGTTTCATCTTCACAGCCATATCCAAAAACTTAAACAACCAAGCCCAGGCTTAAAATTGGACACTAGACTCGCGATCCCAATCTACGATCTCCACTTAACTTTCTTCGCGTGTTGTCTTTCTTCCAACCTTTGAAGTGGGGTTTCAAGCTCCTTGTCTCTGCTGGTTAGGATTAGAATAGATTTAAGCTTGAGATAGCTTTCACGACTATACGAAAACTGCTTCTCAAGGTCTTGCAAAATTGCATTGATCGATAATAATACTTTAATTCAGAGTAACTGTTGGTGAGAATGGTCCAGTTGTTATGTTTGCATTGAAACATAACCTTTTCTTACCCCGTATCACCAGGACGTTCCATGAATTTGTTGCATAACAACAAATTACCGAAAAACTTGGCGGACTGGATTCCTGAATCGACACATTAAAAGCGGATTAATCCACCCCTGTAAGGAATATATCCTATTTAGTGTAGGGTTACTATACGTGCTCCTTTAGGAGGATTTGTCATCCTTTTTCAGGATTTTGAAAATTTTCTCCGAGGACTCCTAAATTAGGGTTACCATATTTTTGTGACATGAATTCCGGACGCTCTCTAGCGCCCACTAGTGGATTTTAAATGAGGTATGAGCACATTGTCGACCAATATGACGTCAGACCAGCAAAGCTTTGTCTATCGACTAGAGGTGGTCACTGGTCACCATCCGGTTCAGGAGTATGTAGCCGTGTCCTGTAAGTTGTAACCACGGCCGAAGCCGCATTTTTTCAGCCCCCTCCCGCACAGATAAACACTGATCGGCCCCCCGTGCGGTAATCGATGCAACTTCTGGGGGCTTACTATATGCATCTGGTCGTAAATGATTTGAATGAATTACAGAAGAGTGCGGAGAACTAATCCTCCTCGGTAATCGATAATCGATACCGATAATGATAATAATTAATAATCGTTAATAAGTTATATTTATATCTGAACAAGACACACAATGTACAGTGCGATAAGACACAATGCGTTGTAATGAACAGATAGGCCCCCGACGTCACAGTTCCTTTCGATGTTGATATTTTTGAAGCCGCGGCCCATCTAGTTCTTTTTATTCCTTGTGAGTGCTTTCTTTCGTCGGATCTTTTTCTGGGCTTTTTACGGCGGCGAAAGAGGAGACCAGATAAGCCTCCGGCGGGAATCGTATCGGGGCCGCCCGATTAGTGGGCCCTTATCGTCACCAATACGCTATCTCCCCGCTTGTTGTGGAATTATGTCAATAATATTGGTCCTTCTATATATTACTATATAATTTTGATCCTCTCTCCGCCCACATGATCAGAGTTAGCGGTAGAGCTGGTGGAGGATGATGACTTCGAAAATGCAACATGTTACACCGATAAGATTATTTATCAGCCTAATGCCGGTGCACACTGCACCACTGAGCTACATAAACACCGCACATCCTGTGGTTTCCAACCTTTTATGGTCGCGACTTCATTTCCAACTTGCCGTGGCCCTGCTGATTACTAATTAAAGGTCGGCAAATTTTCCCTGACTTACTCAAAGCCTGTTTTGGAAGCTGCTTACGTTCAACGTCTTCGAAAACCCCAGAATAGAGGCAAACTATCTTTGAATAAAGCAACCAAACAGCCTCAACCGACTCTATGAATATACCGTTACCTTGTAATTGCGATTACCTATTTCTGTAAATAAATCCTATTTTTCTATTGCAGATTTTGCGAGGGTGGTAGTCCCCATATTAAAACGAATATATGTGATACTAAATCGCGCGCAGAGCAAAGAAAAATTTACTAAATCTGCCCAAAAACAATCTTGTTTATGTTGATCTACGAAAAAATTATGAGCTTACTTCAAGCCTTCAAAATTCCGGACATTTAGGCATATTTTAGAAATTCCTCCCGGACGCAGCAAAAACAGTGAAATTCCGGACATGTCCGGGAAATTCCGGACGTATGGCAACCCTATCCTAAATGTCCTTCCTTTTGGCAATTCGTCCTCCTTTACAGCATTTACATCTAGGATAATGGACAGTTTCGGCATGAATGACGCTAAATAGGCAATTCGGACGTTCGAGCGTTCTCAACAAATTTCCCCGAAAAATAGCAAAATCGGCTTCAGTCTTATTGTTTATGGTATTCACGGCGTTTGTCGACTACAACTTCAGTCTTGATCAACTAGCTATTCTGATTTGGTAGCGGCATCCTACTTTCCCGATTCCAAGCTATGGAAACTTAAGTTTAAAGCATACAGACCAAAACAGTATTATATGAACTTAACGAAATGCAGCTGTTGAAGCAAATGAGACATCTGTGGTCGATCAAACTTGTCAAAGTTGAACACTGACTGCATTTCGAACGCAGAAACCAGTGCACGTGAACATCAGTTACGTTGAAACGCAGAGTTTTCATTTTTATTTGTTATGGTCGAACACGTTTGCTCGCTAATGTATGTAGACCGTAACAATACAAGTATTTTCATGACTATCTTTCTCATGTTGTCAAACTTGGATTCGTTCAGTGACGCATAAACGCACAACATAGGGAAAACAAAACAAACAAAAAAACTATATAGTCACTATATTTTGACGTAGTAAGCAAGTAGTGGGGGATTGCAGCAGACGGTGGTTGTGGGTCGCAATATCATGTGAGACCGGAAACTGTTTGCGGGCCGCTCAAAAATATCCGTCGCGGACCGTATGTTGCCGCCCTGCTAGCACAAATTTGGGTTGCGACCACATCGGATATTTGTATACAATATTTGGTGATTTTCTTGCAACAACAAAATATTTCGTAATTCGCGCGATGGCTTGGTTGCACTGTACAATGTGGATATCCGAAGTTCCTAGGTCGGATGCCATACATCCAATAAGCGAGTCCAAAAGTTTAGGAGTCACATGCCGTAGTATGTGTGCAATCGTTCATGATCAGCACATTTTAGCATGGTGCCATATATCTCAAAAACTAGAGCTGATCAACAAATTTCAAACCGATATTCGTGATCCGCGACACCACATGCAGCCAGCAGGATCGGCCGCATTCGTCTCGTAAGCAAACTGTCTGTTGACCAGTGTAATTAAAAATTAGCGACGATATAATGGCGAACAATGGCCGATATCGTTCGCAGTATTTGTGATTGAAGTGGTCTGATATTATTATGTTTTACTACCATTCCTACAAAGGAAATGGGAACGATGTCGATTTTACTGACGAAGTTAACACGATAGCTTATCAACAACTCGAAAAAGGCGTTTTCAGCCTATCACGACTATGCCTAGCTCACACTCGACGTACCAGCTCTTTCAATTCATCGTAGTGGTGCTCTGGGATGCTATTAGCCTTAACAGACCGACGTAACGATGCAGCAAATGCCAACATGGAATGGGTTCCAGTCCGACCGAGGTCGACTTCAGAATTCCCACCCAAGTGTTGGAGGTTTATCTAGGCTCCTCCTCTAGGGGAGACCGGGGACAAATGTAACACGGGGCAAATGTAACAATCGACCTCACCGCTATATACTAGGATGAAGAAATCGCCTTCATATTTTAAGTGCACATGCGGTAGTTATGTCTTCTAATATACCTGAAGTTACGTTGAGCTACGACGAGAAACACCAGAAGAATTTCAAAAAAAAAACGAAATTTTGGACCCTTGAGTAAGTATTTTCCGATCTGGAATAATTTGTTCTGAAGAATAAAACCTAAGTGGTTGCAATGCAATATAGGCCTATGTAGCTGGAACAATGTTACCATAGTCTACCGTGATGACAGGGAAACTACGACTCGCGTCGCCGGAAAGACACCATCCTGAGACATTAATCATGGTCGAGCGTGTCAGGGGCAATTGTAACAATCTGTTACTTTTGCCCCGTTGCAATATCTTTTCAATGCTGAATATATTTGTTCATCTGTTGGTATACCCATTTATCTACTGCAGATGAATTTTGCAACAGCCAGACGTTACATACCGGAACAGACTCTACCTGGTCATACCAATTCTACCATGATACTCTGTCGGAACGGCCATACAGAAGTGGTGATGTGGTGATATTTCCGTGATTCTACTACCCTATATCGTGTTGATCGACTTTTGTTGTGTCGACCTCCAATAATCACTTAAGAACTTGCCCATGACTGAATCCTCATCCCCAGACTTTGTGCATGGCCCACTTACATTTTGTCATCTGGTGTGAACAATTTATTTTAATTTTGTACGGAACGGAAGAATACCATTAGCTTTGATCCCACAAAATGTTGTGTCCTCGCTTTGCTACACTATCATCGGCCCATTCAACAAAGATATTTTAGCCAGGTCGGTTTCGCAGATTGACGAATGCCCAACCCATTATGCACGCTGAACTACAGCACCTTATTAGAAGAGGCCGAATATATGTGTAGGGAGATGATGGAATGAATGTGTTTCTTGTGCACTTTGAGCTCATGCAGAAGGCACGAAGGCGTAGCCTGGAAGCTCTCAAACTTCTCTTTTTTAGTTTAATTCAATAGTACAGTTTGTGCTCCCATTATTGTTGTTCATGTCGTTTGTTTTTAGTTATAAATAACACTGGTACAATTGCCCCGCATGGGCGTTACAATTGCCCCGCAGTACGGGACGATTGTACCATTTGAGCGACGATCTTCGCGACCCAAAATTTCCATGATTGATTATTGATTGAGTTCCATTCATATACATTGAGACACAAATAAAATTGGCATATTTGAATAAATTTCAATCATATCCCTCAGAAGCTGTTGGCTTAACAGCTTAAGTTATTATTTTTGTGTCAAACATAATATTTTGTTTAACAGTATAACTAACAATAGATGCCCACTGTACTAATATCGTGCTCATTTGTGTATTGAACCGATGGGACATATATGTAGGTGTAGGCCTACCAATTATTTAGCCTACAGATCGATTAAATTAACTGAAAGATGACACAAATGATAAATGCCAATCACGTATGTGGTAAAAGAAGGAATGTAAGACGTCAACGTCGCATAGGCCCCACCTCGCGGCTTTTAGTGTTTTTAAATGTTTTGTGGGGACATGAATGCGCTACGCTAACCTGTATGAAGTCGGCAATAATATCAACGTAATGGGATTATTCATCTAAAAATGATTGCTTCCTACATGTAATGTTGATAGCTTTGCATGCTATACGATGACTCGAGACATTGCAATCCTGTTATTAGGGCGTGATAAGTCGAGTAAAAGTTGGCAAACACTGCTATAGATGAATGTCCAACACACAGGTAAAGCCATTCAAATAGCGACCACGTTCGGACTCGAACCAGTCACCTGTATGTCACCACGCATTCAATATAATTTGTATACACCGAAATTTGCTTCGACCCGTTAGTAAAATCATGTATTGCACATATGCAAAACATTAGTTACTTTGTTAAACAAAACATTATCTTTCACACACCGATAATAACTTTATACCTGTTATATCCAGAGTTTCATAACAGGAAAGACGTACAATATAAAAATATATGTACAGTTTCATGGGGTTATTTATCATTAGGGATGGTGTGAACGTGAGGCTCATGTTGGCGTTCTGTGTGTGAACCAGAGTTGGATCAATTACATTATTTCAGTTCAATTGCAATTACAATTACAATTACTTTCATGCATGTTTCAATTACATTACAATTACAATTACTCCATGCTAAAAATATCAGATTACAATTACAATTACAATTACTCCTTGCATGCTTCAATTACATTACAATTACAATTACAGTTGC
>ATSW01003176.1:0-13618 GCA_000444245.1 Botryllus schlosseri | reverse complement strand
TGCATCTAGATTTGTAAATTCGCTTGACAGCATTAGATCACGAATTTGATCGGCGGAGGAGAGGTCGCTCGTATAGCCTCACTCGAAATTATCACTCATGCAGACGATAATCTTAAAATACATACCCATTCCGCATGATAGTTACATCAAAGCGGTAATTAATGAATAAAAGTCGCTTTGAAACTTACTGATAACCAGGTTCGAATTACAGTTCGATGCTCAAAGTGGGACTAATGAAGTATTAATCGAGAATTCTGGAAATGGAGTTGAGTATTTGGGTGAAACGACGCTATATTAATTTGTGAACCTGTCTCACTGATTGAATCAGTCTAGGAGGCGTGTAGTTGTCTTTACAAATCTATTGGAAAACAATTGCGATGAAGCCATGGTTCTGACCACCGAAAAGTGCTGGAATACTTGAAGTCCCGCAAGCCATGAAGCGACCTATAGCTATATGAAGTGGTTATGTGTCTAGTCAACTATAGAGCTACTTGGATAGACATAGTCGTAACCGTAGGGGTGTGGGGCTCAGAGCGGTATGCGAGTGTCTGCTTTGTAACCCAAAATAACAGCAACGTCATTTCACATCTGTGAGTTCTCAGCCCACCCAACATTTCCTTCTGCTGCGATAGTAACCCGTCCCTGATGCCTATGCAGCTACCGTGCGTTACACGTGGCATTCGCGAAAACATCACGCAGTGGAGTGTTAGTACTCTTTTGAATAAATATCCAAATGTGTAATAATATGCTGAAATTCCTGCACGAAGACTATAAGTCTATAAGCCAAAGATAGAGCGGCATTACACCGAACGTACATTGAGACTGCCTTTGATTGATGACCGTAGGATTACTTCAACTGTAACGCTCCATTTATCATAATTTCGGTCACTAAAACTATTTCAACCTTCCCAAGACGCGATATATTTGTTCTCCGACGCTTGAAAGAAAATTCTGTCAAATACCGCGATACATAACCGATATTCATAGGTTTGGAATGGGGAAAAACAGTTAATTGGGTAATATTCCGAAAGGGATTCTGAATTGGATTTGAGGAAATATAATAAAGTTCAACTTTGAAGTGCGTGGCGCGTGCAGCCGGCGTCTATTTTTATATGAAATGCGTGATGTGACATATTACACAATGCTCGGAATACTAGCGTCATATCAATTAAATTCTATTTGGATGGAGTCGTAATACAACATTCAGATGATGCGCTGTCATAAGAAGACATAAATTGGTTTACATTCGCCGATGGTCATACCAATACCTAGTTGTTACGCGTTCCCTATACCGTGTCTGCACTACAGTATATCCGAATGCAATAGAACACAGCCTCACGTTTATAAGTTGCGTAAGTGTACCGTGTGTGGCTGGCAGACCGTGATCAGTTAAAAATCACCTTACCAGATTATCTACCAATAACTAATGTGACACGTGACAACATAACTAATACAAGAGTTAAACGGTTTCACGATGTCTTTCTTCTTCGATGCATCCGTTGATATTTTCATAGAATATGACGCAACACATTTGATGCTGCAAATGATATGTTTTTGTTTAGTTTGCATCGTGATTATAATATTGGTCGCATTTCCATCAGACTTCATGGTTCATAATATCAGTGCTATCCGTGCTCTGACTATCTTCACTTCCATATTTGACCCTAAATTTCTACCATTGTTGGACATGAATATAAAGCGGATCGCAATGTATAGTCAACGATTTTGTACACGTATTAGAAGATTGTGTATTGTAAAATATGGATTCACCTATTTTATGAGCAGGTAAATTTATCTTGAGTGCGTGTTTTCTGATGTGTATGCTGAGCTAATACCAATAGCAATATGAACTATCCTAATAATTTCTGTCTCCGTCTCTATGAATAATATTACTCATAGTGTATTGAATGAACCTCAAAAATATAGAAATTGCGATATAAGTACGGATGTCCGCGAGGTAACCTCTGGCGGTTGCTCGACATATGAGCATGCCAGACAATGTAAAACGACAGATCCGCATGCGACACTTAAGCATGTACTTTCACAACCTCAAAGCTTACCCTAACTCCGAAATAAATACGTTTATATATCCTAACCCCAAACCCAACTGTAATCCAATCATCAATCTAACCATACCCGGGACTAACCCCAAATTTTACCCACATCCTCAAGTGCCGCATGTCAAATTGTCGCATGTTCAAACGTCCAAGGACCACTTCTAGCGTCAAAGACATTACAGAAAATATCACGTTTAATACATATTTATGTACCCACCGTTGGTTAGTAACGATGAACAAGCGGTGATGCAAGAACAGTGAAATCACGCCTACAATACACCAGAATGTATCATTCCAATATTTTGATGTTACAGATTGAGGATTATAATATAATTGAACTCAAATTGATCGAAAGCTATCATTACGACAAACACCATCTCACACATTACAAGTGGATGCAGAATGTCAAACTCCATCCAACCACGAGTAGAATGTAGCTTGCCAAAATACATACAAAATACAAAGTAGAAGATCACTGGTCTCAGGAGTACCAACGTCAGTCGCACCAAAAATGAGACGAATGGTCGTTTGCCACTAGCCAGAGACATCTTCGCCCATTACAAACTTATACAAAGAGGCGTAATTACTAAACTATTTACCACACTCCGCTAGAGTACATATATATAGTGAAATTTGCATGTTAAAAAACTTGCTAGTTTCAAACGATTCGTACTAGTGCTATAACTAAAATCAGTACAATAAATGTTCAAGTATAAGAGACCCATTTGGGTTCTTTGGTGAAAGTAGATGCACTTCAGCAAAGATCACCTCTGATAATATGACTGAAGTATGAGACACGCTTCAGACAGGGCATCCAGGTAAAGACTACCGTACTACTTCATTGACAGTGAGTCTAACCAAAATGCCGTATACCCTATTGGTACTCAAACGCCGATCCGTGACAAGTTTGCATTCGGTCCGCTAGATATATTAGAATTTTGTACCTCAATTCCGAAATGGCGGCAGTTAGGTGCTTGTCTAATGAATATCAAATTTTGAATTTATTCAGAAGTGTGGAACGCATTTATTGCATGGCGTCGCCAGAGAGTTCATGGTCTCCTTTAAGGCAGAGTCGGGCAACATACGGTCCGCGACGGGATTTTTAGCGGCCCGCAGATAGTTTCTACCTTGAAAGTAACATTCTAATCTGAAAGTATTGACAAATTTTACAGGTCATAAAATGAATCGCGGATTGCCAACCTGAGAAAGATGCTCATTAGACTACTTATTTTATTGGGATCTACATACATTTGCGAGCAAATATTTTCGACCATGAACAAAAACAAGACAAGGCTGCGTTCCTATATAACTGATGATCACGTGTATAGTTGTATAGTTCCATGGATGAATACGCGATTAATGTATCGATTCTATTTAACCCGGCCCGCCGAGTAGGCTACTTCATTTTCCCATATCAGGCTCGCCGACCGGAGAAGTCGCCCGCTGCTGACCAAGGCGTTCGTCACAATGGTACAGGTGTGATAAGAAATTGTCAAAAGTAGCCTACAGCTCGTTTCGGACAAGTTATACGTAAAGCTGCGGACACTTTTAAACGACATTCATTCAAGCAACTATTGGCACTATAATAAGTCATATGGAAAATCGCGAATTCACATTTCTTTCAAAGGAGCCCGAGCAATCACAATTAAGTTAGTGGTCTTTAACATGACCTGCCTTTGAGAAACTTCAATAGAGCCACGGAGGCTATTTATAACTAGTATCAATAAGGCATCATTAAATGGAGCTTCCAATATTACATGCAAGTTCTCGTGATTAAATTTAAGTGAATATCGGATTTTGAAGGTTCGCCGGTCCGCAAGATTTGTCTAGAAGTTTTACCGGTTCGCAAGGTCAAAAAGGTACTACTGCTACTGCATGGTGCACACGGTGTATATACCAGTTTCATGCACGATATTACACCAGCGAGGTTAACGCAAGTCTTCATTATTGTTGGTAAACTATTCGTTATAGGTGTCGAATTTATATGAAGAAATAAGCGGTCGAACCCTTACTCCATTACAACATCCTGTTTTTATGCAACAACACGACGGTTTAGAATTGCAAGCCGCAGCCACGACGCGGTGATATTTCCAGAGGTTGCCATTTTGTAGATCACCGGAGTTCAAGTACTTCAGTGCTTGGCCTTCATGCGAACGGGATTTCCGGACTGTGCGGACCACCCGCGCTTTCGCTTCGTTACGAGGTCTGTTTAATTTTGAGAGCGGAGCGATAGGCGCTACTTTCACTGACAAGATTATACTGTTTACATTCCAATAGGTGGCCTTGATCGCCCGAAAATAACAAAGCAACGGGGCCGGTTTACATCAACCGCGTATCGAATCATACGTATTGATCACAGCTATAGTACAACACACACGGCAGTATAGTCATAAAATTATAGAATTCTTGCTTTTCAAGATTTTCTCAATATGTAGGATGATTACCGTGAGAAATTGGATAGAAACGGGATCAACACTGTCGACAGCCCTTTCAAGAATCTACAGAAACCCAGTGCTTCAAATGATACATCCATCAATGCCATGAAACACAAGCGAGTGGGTCAAGACTTTGGCCTATGCTGCACGCAATATAAGCGGACTATTTTTGTAAGAGTGGCCGCACAAATGAATTGCAGCATCTTTACATGATTCGATATCCACAGGTGCAACACCAATGGGTTGTGGGTTCCAGTCCGACCGAGGTGGACTCCAGAATTCCTACCTAAGTGTTGGCAGTTTATCTAGGTTCCTCCTCGCCATCTCATCAGCGTAAGTGGTGTCTTAAAAAGCCTAGAAGTGGGCCGTGCTACAAGTCTGCAGCTACGGGATCAAAAATGAGGAATATCGATAATCGACCTGGTGTAAATGACTATTATTGTCGACTAACACCATAAATACCACAACCAACAACAACATGATTTGATATTAGCCTGATATTTCAGGATGAAATTTTTTCGGTGCGTCAATACTTAACGCTGCAGTATTAAGTCATCTCGAATGGTTGTAATTAAGAATTAACCATCCCACTACCACCGCCACGAGGAGACATATTTTTATACCACTAATATATCATCCACTTTGCGTTTGACATTATATATCAAGTGTTTGCTGACGACATTCTCAGTGCAATTGCGTGTTATGATTCGCCACCTAGACATAGCAGCACAGGAAGGACACGCCTCTAATTGACACTAATGTTACATATCTTCACATATCTCAGAACACGAGAGGTGTCGGGGATTAGTAACTACTTGACTTACAAGCTAGCTTTTCGATGCTTGACATATCTCAACATCGCTACAACAACTTTCAAGATTAAATAGCGCCAGCACACAGCGATGTGGGTGAGCCTGAGCAACAAGTATTTCATAAAGGCGAAAGTTCTGCGGGAGTACAAACACCTGCTAACTAAGCGAAATAAAATCACCACCTCGAAAACACTGTATCGCGTAATTAGATGAACCTTCATGAACCGCGCAGTATCTACAAATTAGCGATGTAAAGGCGATAAGTGTGGCTGAAAAATCATCGCCTGTTCAGCATGCGAGTTACGAACACTAGTCATAATAGCTGAGTTGGCTGTCTTCGCATTCACGATTAAGGCACTTTAGCCGCGCAGCTCTACAACGCACATGTTCTGCAAATTAACTAATTCTGCGATAGCTTTCCATTTTGGTAAATTCCCGCAATGACCCTTTGGATACCGCAAGCGTGAATCAACGCCAGTCGTAGAAATACTCACATTCCACCCACAACTTTTCCACTCGCGTCTCCAGCTCCAGGTTTTTGAGACCCACGGCGCAAGCCGTCAATAATATTAAGCTCGGTATGAGTACGACGCCGGCCCGTCGCTGTATCAAACATCCCAGGAAAAATAAGAAGCGATGCATCAACGAGCGGAGTCCGACCGCTCTTTTATTTCCTGTGGCTTTACCCTGGAAAGGAGGATATAAAATTACAGAGTTTTTAGGATTAAGGCTAAGAAAAATAGAGCATCGTAGTATTCGAGCATCGCATTCGCATATGATGACGTCAGAAGAGCATGTGTGACGTGGAAAGTTCAAATATATACCTTCCATGTTACCGCGTTGAAAATAATGTGAGTTTTTTACCACATTACATATAGTTTGGTAGTTTTTCGACCATTTCATCGCACTTTCTGACGATACTGTGGGTTGATCGCGATTTCACATGAAAGTCAAATCTACTAACGTGTGTAGGTTTCTACTACTGGTTTTGGATGCCGTGAAAACTGATAAGACCAATGGATGTTTCAAGGCCTCCATCATTGGGAAATAATTCTCGTCTATAATATAATATAACTTTTAGTAGAAACTGGCGTATTATTTCAGCACTGAACAATCGCCCGCCGATTACTCGACTCCGACCATTACTCATTACCCGGGTAATCCAGTCGCAAAACCGAGATAAGAGTTGTACAGCATCGAATCAGGTGGGCGGCTGAGTATTTCATAGGCGTATGGGGTGGAAGTACAGTTACGGACTCTACTCATGTTCGTAATAAAATGAACTGCAGAAGTGGGAATCCAAGGGCAGTTTTCAGTGGATTGTTGGAAAGAGTATATACACAAACTGATGCGGTACAGGTACAACGATTGCGCTCATAAAATTGATTTAATGAATTTGTCATTATTCAATGCGTGGATAAAAAGTAAGACAAGAAGCGACATCTACCTCATCTCAGAAAAAGTTAGACTGCTCATAATCGCTAGTTGCTTCACCTATACTTTGAGGTGTGCGTAGTATGTAATATTTTGGCAGCATGCTACAGCAATTACAATAAATAAGTTTATCGCGCGAAACGGAACGTCATCCATTGCGTGAACCGGAAACGTTCACGACAGGGTTCATGTCCGATATGAATCGAGCTAATGTATAAAACACTAGCTTCGTTGCCGCTTCGTCAAACGATTTTAATATAAATATATACTCCTCATGCGTAACATAAACGTGCTCAACAGCTGTGGAAAAATATCACCAAATTGCCAACATTAGCACTTCGGAACTGTACTGAACTGCTATACGAAAGCGGTCGGTCAGGGTTCAAAACCGGACCTATACCGGCAAAATTCTTCACGGTTTTTGTTATATCTGTCACGCAATACCATATTTAGGATTTGGAAGAGCTGGGGTACTGGCGATTAGAAAAAGTTACAAGTGATCAGATCTGCATTAAAACTTGCAGTACAAATGTAAATATTTCCTATTTCATAGCGTTACGTTAGGCGAGCTTTATTGTTTCGTAACTTTCGCACTGATATGATAACACGCACCGCCCATTGCTCCCATGAATGTACCAGAACCAGCTACAATCCACAGGCAAAAATAAAAAAGTGAATCAAGTAAGACGCACAATGAATTATTTCAAACATTGCAGATGTGAGATACTGATTATCCAGTGACTAGTCATTCAGATATCCCACTTTGATGTCATATTTCTCCTACCAAGGGTATTTCTGCATCGTAACTGTGACGAATCAAAATTATGCAGATCCTATATATTGGATATAGTTGGCTGGTTGGCGTGATTCCAAAGTACCCAACTGTGGCTATATATATATGCATTCAAACCGTACTGCTAGCTGAGACAATATTCAGCTTACGTCAATCGGAAACGCGAGGTCAACCGACCTACTCAGACCAACCATAACACCGATGCAACATTTGTCCTCTCAGTATTTTCATAACAATCCGGCGATCAGAGTTACTCATAATAGCGGGACGCAGTTGCAGAAAATTTTACGTGAGGACGTCAGCGCTACCCGCTTAGGTTGAGACCACTTCGGTTAATTATCGATTAGTCACGCACCCACTAAGATACATTCTTTGTAGATAGCTACCAGTTTGGCAAACTATGGGTTGGAAATAGTAGGGAGCGGCCCCAGTCATAAACTCAATATTTGTGGATGGTCGGCACCCGGCAGATGTTGCGTGATAGCTAACGTTGCACAATCGACCTTGCCAAAATTCCGTGTCAATAACTGGTGGACACCGTGCACGTAATCGGAGACTGCGTTGAAAAACTGGTCACGGTATGCTCGAATTCTTCACGGCTCCGACCATGAAAGCTAAATAACCAAGTTACGAAACGGCGGTGGATACATTTTACCAATTGGGTCGCACGCTTCCCACCCGCTTGGCAGTTTTCTGTCTACGAATGAACACTGAGCCCAAGGCAATGGCGATTGCTTAGTACCTATAACACTGGGTTTAGAACATAGCACTCAAGCTTCATGCCACGGAGATAGTGAATGATGGATATCTAAAGGCGTCTATCATGATTAGCTTTCAAAAAACAACCGTGATGATAACGGTAATAAATCACAACCAGATCTTGAAATTTAAGACATGAATCTCACGTCCGATAACCCACGTGAAGTGTCTAGCTTTGCACGATAACACGAAATATTAGATTGAGAATACGATATTTCGGTGGTGTAGAGGTATAATTGTGTGTGTCCAAAACTTCGGTGTTTACTGGCAGGCGCTCATCCAAACCTGAATTTTCATACGGTTACTGTGCGTATGGATTTCATGAAAGTAGTCTTGTAGTTAACCATAAGCCGCTCCTGGAGAACGAGCTAGTCATATATATATAATATATATTTATATTAGTTGAGTTGAACATGAAATTATAATCGTAATGATTACTTAACATTCGGACGTGTGAACATTCCGCCCAGTAATCCTGGCGATGCATATAGGGTGCCTGCTTAACGCCACCTGTGACGTTGGTAAGTTCCTGGTATGGTTCCGCCCAATGCACAGTGTGCACCGTATGATATTCGGCATCGGGTTTTGTCGGCTTGATCTGAGTTGGCAATTATGTGATCGTTCGGGTGGTTTGCCACATAGATAAAGGTTTAATATGGATTAGTGCAACTTGGGCACTTGGTTCTAGCAAAGAAAATCCCAAGGAACAAAAATCGCTACAAGCCGAAAGTTAACCTGCCAAGGTATACTCCGATAACAACGTAATCAATGCGATAAATACCACTCGATTTTCCATTTATTATAAAAAAAATATATCCAAGGCTGACAACGCAACATAACGCATATTGAATACCAGAATTGCACGAAAAATGGCAATCAAAGTTCGATACCGTAATCGGGGTGACCTGTTCGCCGCTTGGAATGTGAAAATATATAAAAAAAGTTATTTCAGTATTACTATCGTGTCTAAGAGTCATTAGGATAATATATCTCAGGTAAGGGAACACCACGATTCGATTTCGCCGTTTATCAAGCCTTGTACCGTGTCATTTTCTTTTCAGCGAGAATCTAGATGCGATAACAATCCAATAATCACGAAGACCGAAGATATTATTCGCCTAACAGGAGTTCATAGCGTCACCGCATAGCCCGCGGCCATTAAAGCTCAAGACCACCTACTTCGGCGAGTATGTATAATATGTAGCATGTCAAGGAGGTCTATTGCGCTGCCTTATTCGGATTTACCGTGCTTACGATCAATAACGCCAGGCATGAGTGAAATTACTGTCAGACAATCGAATGTAGGTATATTGTAACGATTAGCTTCTAACCAAAAACTGTTTCCAGTACTTACTGCAATAACCACCAAACCGCCTATTTAGAAGAAAACCTCATGCTATCATTAATCATCTCTCATCCCAGTACTAGCAACTCTTCCGGCTAAAGCCAAATTGTAATAACACAACTATCGAATCCTGTAACTTTGCAGTTCCCACCCAATGACACAAACGTATGATGCTGAATCAAAAAACGATTGGGCTCAAACTTCCTGGGCAGGTAACCACATATGCGAATCTACTCAAAGACTGGTTTCGTATTTGCTTTAATCGAGACCCACTTTCATAACAAGAAATATTGATATTACACCGCATGATGTTTTCAACTATTTTGGTATGGGTAGAGGCGCAAATTCCTTGTCTTGTATCAGTAACGCACACCGCATTACAAGATGGATCTCTGGCAGTTTATGGTTCGTTATGCTAGTCTCGAGCGTTCCTCAGGTGTTCGCTGGACGGCAAGACACATAACTCACTCATACAGCACAAGTTATTCTGATTTGCAGTAAATACTACTTAGTAACCTTTTTTGTTTTGTGTGACTATCATGTTTTAATGGCTTTGCTCCTTCAACATTGTTGGGGTCGCCGAAGGCTTGAGGAAACACTGTATTAGAATGAGCCACGTGCCGCACCTTAAATACATAAGGGTGATCTCGAAAGTCAGAATAGTCTTAATCTTGTGAAACGATTTCGAAGACAAATCTGTCCACACTTGGCATACACGCGTTTCCAGTTATACGAATGAAGAATTAGAAACGGGAACACGCCCTATCAAGTAAGTACTACATGCACTACTCACTTGAAGAATTTGGTTGTAAGCGAACTTTGCGTCGCACCAGCTAGGGCGCGACAAAAGTTCCACATCAGTAGCCAGCCTGTGCCTGCTCGCCATCGCGTCGTTCCGTCGTGACGTAACGGCTGAGTCTGACACACCTCTGCTGTGCGAATGTTCTAAACTGTCGTCTGAAATCGGATAACTGGAACAGGGACGGGACCCAGGTATATCCTGCCGTCTATTGCCGCGGTTACGTAAAATACCGTTCACGCAGTCGTCCCTGGAGTTTAGCGGGACGTGACATCGTTGATATTGAGGGTTGTATTCAACCCCCTCTAAAAACACACCAGGGCCGATTGCATCGCCCTTTATTTGCACGGTTTCGATCGGTTTCGTAATAGGAGTTTCTGCGAATGCATTGCGACTCGAAGGCTTTCTAGTCCTTGGCGCGTTGTTATGCGATGTGCCCGCTACCTCATGGCGACCGCTCGGAGCTGCGCTCAGGGTGTCTTTTCTACCTGTGACATCATGCGTGATCTCACTCGGAATATTATTACCGTCTACAAAACAGTCCACGCTGCTCCCCGCAGCGGTTTCGGTCGGCTGTGAGTGGCGCGGGGTTTTGTTATGATAAGTTCGTGACGTACCGCTACCGCGCGGTACAGCTGTGAATGCGCTGCGAGGCGCTTCCTCGTCGACTGCGAAAGGATGGCTCGCTCTATCGTCAGTTCTCTGGTTGTGTTCGACTCCATCAGCCATAACGAAGTTTCATTTTTGTGATAGATCCACTGTGGTTATTCCTCCATCAGAAAGAAAGGGGTCACTGTGGTCGGCTTGTATATCAGCTGAATAAGTATATAATTCAAGTGACAGATACCTAAAACCTGCAACATACATGTGAAGTCCGACTTAATAAGGCGTGCTCAGTTAACGTTGACAATAGACTTGAGGTAGGCTTACAAATCGCAGCACTGTACAATAGGGTCACCATATTTTGGAATCGGGGATGGAGGACACTTTTGGAAATTTTCAAACTTAAAATACCGGAGGGACATCTTGGAAAATGGTTAATTTCCCTCACTCAGTGGTCGGTTGACTAAAAAAAAGGTCAACCTTCAGGCTCGGCTCCCGAAATTGCCACCGATTGGTCACTTCAGTGCTGATTTACTGCATGTCAGTCGAATTTTGCCATATATTTAACCAAAATTCTTTAAAAAAGAGGACAAAATCTCGAAATGGAGGACAAATCCTCCTAAAAAAGGACAAATCCTCCTAAAGGACGACGTATGGTAACCCCATGTAACAATTATTGATGGTCACATTGTCATGCGTTATGACGTAATATGATCTAACGTAACTACGTGCATACTGAGCTACAATAAATAGCATAAACTGTTGAAGTAATCCAAAATGTTTATTATGAAATATTGCACAGTGAAATATGAGGCCAGGTAATTGAGATTTGGTTTATTTTAATCGAAACACATCGTACCAAATGCATGCACACGCTATTCGAATATAAATGCAACCCGTTTGGCGACTTCAATCTATATACTATCTATATTTGATCTTGAAGCTAGTCGGTCTGTACAGTATCCAGCCATCCAGTCTGCCACGATGTTATCTTCAAAAATTAGGGTAACGTTGAATCAGTGTCTACCCAAAACTACCAACACTATCAACGAAACAGCGATAGTCAGTCTAATCGAGACATAATCGACAACACAGTGCCTTATCTACCACATGACATCCAAACATTCCACATAAATACCATCTACCGTTATAAACAAAGCCTGCATTATCACCGTACCGTCAAATGTAGACTTGGGATCGTCGATGCAATGCTATTTAGGAGAGATATAAAGGCTAATATGCAATCCGAAGTATAATTGAAATTTAAATTGCTACCGAATGCATCCACAATAAAACAAGCTGAGAACGACGCCACCAAACTGTTGATTTATGTCAAGGGAATAAAGCAAATGAAAGATATAAAAGCTGTCTCATGGGGGTTAATCGCTTTATCTTAATCCTATAGTTCACCTAACATTCAATATGACCTTTTGAAATAGCCTACAAGTCGCTATCCACATCAATTGCATGCAGTGATAGCCGATGTTTATCCGGAGGGAAGGACATACAATGCACATAAATAAGTTCCTTTCGCAAGCTCAGTACGTACATCAACACACAGGAGTAGTTTGCGAGGAAAAGGATGCGTCACCGGGATCTTTCAACGTATCCTCGTGGCCTGTATATGCCGAATCATACACGACGCTGAAGTAATATTTCTCTGAATAACGCGCGAAGTTGTCTATAGCAACATGTGCGCCGGGGCAGTCTATCAAAGCGAATAAGCTGCAATATTAACGCCTTGTCCGACATCGAAATTTCCCGCCGATTGCCAAATAAGCCTCCGGGATGATCTACGTTTAAAGGTAGAATGTGGTATATTGAAGATAACAATCCAATGTACCTAACCACGCGACAATGTCCCACCGTGATACAGTGCAAATGCTGTCACTGTAAAAGTGTTCTGCCCCTGACTGTACTATAACTGTAAGCATCATATTATAAACCAAGACACAGGACAATTGCTTATATCATTCTATTTCCACATTCTTGGGCATCGTGAAATTTGCTATTTACCCATACACGGACTGCAGGCCGGTAGCGCATCCTATTTAGATAACTGTATCTTCGTCACGTCATAAATCCCGATTCAGACACGCAGAGGAAGTAAACCCGACGTTTCACACCTGCGCATATCGAATTATAAACCTGACTAGACGACGAAAAGCTCTGCCGTGTGCGAAGTGCTTCATGCCGTGCCTCGGAGCTACGAGAATACTATCTGCTGTATCAAATAGCCGGAGTTGACGGAACAAAATGTAGTCAACACGAGAGTAGAGGGCGAAAAAGAGCGAAAACGCGCTGCGCAAAATACGACCACCCCGAACAACACGAGCGCGACCAGGCGTGGAGAAGACACAGCGAGAGGGAAGAACTGATGCCGAATATTTGCGTTTATAGTAGGTTGGAAATATGCAATCGCAGCCAAGTAAGCAAAACGTTTCAAGTGGAGTTATTTTCTCACAACGCAAACGTAATCTATAGACGTCTGATGCAGGCAACGATATCATAAACTACAGAAGTCTAGGCTAATTTGATGTATATAACTAGGTGATATAAATATTAATCAATGCTTCGGCTA